>JASDQU010205683.1:28488-41579 GCA_032191745.1 Picea mariana
GAAGAGAGGTAAATAGATTTTATGAATAAGATTGTACGTTAGTATTATGGAATCATAGAAGAAAGATAGCACCAGTTGAATGAACAGGGGTCTGCAATGAAATTCTATAAGGTATGGGAGAGGAGATTACGTCTCACCATTGGATTGATTTGAACCAAGCATGTCGTCAGATAGATGCATTTGGAATGACTCCATTGAAAGTATGCATTTGGAAGCTCGGCTAAGGCTTCTCGTAGATTGACTCTATAATGTACTTAAGGAAAGGAATGTTTTAGGCGCCTTCTATGATCGATTTGGAAGTTGATCCTATATTTTCTCCCTTTTCTCTCCAACTAGGAAACTTTATCCATCTCTATTCCAATGCCACCGCATAACTGGGAAAAGAAATGGCCCTCTAGGTCATAACCAGGAACTACAGAGAAGGGATGGAACTTCTCTTCGCTCAATGATTTGAGAAATTCCTCTCCCCTTGGTCAAGAAACTTTGTTCCTCACCCTTTTCGGGTCGAGTCACTTAACATACCTTTGGTCGAGGTGAGTCACTAATCGTACCTTTGTTTACGGTGTTTTGGTACGAGTGCAAAAGGAGAGACTGGGAATAGAAAATGGAAGTAATAATGATAGAATTCAAAAGTGATTCATTGAATTATAAGTATGCTTCAGATAGAGGTCTGCTACCACCTACTACTGAGGTTATCAATTTCCTATGTACAAAAAATAGTTGCTTTGGGTACTGGGAATGAGAAGAGATTAAAGTAATATGCGATATTATTCTTTTTAAGCCTCAATAGCAACAAAGCCAATTTTATTTCCATAATAGTCAAAGGGGAATTTTTGGGGAGTAGCCCACGTGCACACTAAAATTGAATCAAGCAAGTATGGTCCCATATAAACTATATCGCCAAGTATGGGGGACAAAGAATCATGTATATCACCATGTGTCTCACTGTAGTTACTTCTTTCCCTTAGTCTTGCGCTTCTTCTTGGGCTCTACAAATAGCTCAAGTTTATCCATTACTAATTTAGTCTCTTAAAATCATTCCGTAATGCATAATTCTGACCACCATCTCAAACATCTCAAAATGGGTGTACCATAGTGGGATTCTATTGCTCACCTGTAGCTTCTGAAGAGCTTCCATCCCACCGACAATACTTCCCCTCTTTATCATAATGGAACCAATCCTATCCATGTGATCACAAGTCTGTTTGGTGTGGAATACATATACATCCATATCAAAACATCCCGCAACTGCGCACAAACAAAGTAGAGCACCCATTCGTATTTCGTTGAGGGTCTTACCATGCTTCCTTTGCCGCTTGAATGAAGGAGTGAAATTATTTATTTGGTTCACTAGAAGTTCAATGCTATCGGTAAAGTGAGCCAATTCAGTAGAGAATACACTGGGAATATCAAAGGGGGGAACCTTTTTTACCATAGATATAGCTTTGCAAAGTGAGTGATAGAGATCTCTCCTTGCCAAACTTATGAGTTGTTGTATATTGTGACAAGGTGCATAGTATGACAATAGATCCAATTCTATAGCCTTGTATTGGGAGATCAGTGCTCCAAGAAATATAGGCTCTACAATTGGTGATGCTTCAATGTGTGCTTAAAATGGCTCTTAAATTGATTATCATTTTGATTCTTATTTAATGAGTAACATTCCATTGATATGGGACCTAATAATCACATATATAATGCACATTCATCAAAATTATAGCTTCGAGGGGAACATTTTGGGGGGGAAATGTAGCAATGTCTGAGAGATACAATAGGGGGGAACACCTTTCAATACTATCTAAGGCCTAAACAAGGAGTGCAAATTGGTCAAAACCACCAAATGTAACGTGTTGACAATGAAAGAAAGAAAAGCAGTACAATGGATTAGTTTCCATCGCATCATGGAAAATAATTCAGAGGGAAGGTAGGTGAACATGTGCATGAATGGTTCTATTAATGAATAGAGTTGGGATAAAGGCCCTTGAATATGTAGGTTCCCAATATGATAGATCTGAAATGTGATATCATTTTCAGAGGGATTCGAACCCTTGTTTCAAATCCTCCGGAAAAAGGAATCTAGAAGTGCCTACATACCGCAGAAGGATATTTGGCATATCTCTTTATCTACTGCCATGGTTTTCGATGGACCAACCCCTAAAAAATCATTTGAACCAAAAATCTCATAAACAAGCTCACGCTTTCCTGCACTAACCAAGTCATACCGCTAGCAAGAATTCGAACCAGAGATGGATTAAGAGGCGATATAGATGCGATAAAGAGGCTATAGTGAGCGTGAAGACCTATCCATTACACTTTAGCAAGAATGCAGACCTCTCCCTCACCTAGATTTCAATTAAGGGGCCTTACATTAAGTATTTGGGATAAAATAGTATAGACAAAGAAAGATATATGTCTTGTGTCACTTATTTCCCTGTCATGCTAACTCAGCTTTACTATAATGTTCGGTAACTAATAGGGCCAAGGTGATAAGTTAGTGAGCACATACCTCCACCTTATTATATCATTTAAATGTTCTATCATTGAAATGTAAGAACCATCAACAAAGAAACCACCCCCAGTAGTCGCATTTTATCGAGTTGACCGAGCAAAGCCTGAAGCATCTCTTCCATATGCAAAGCCCGTTGAAGTGATTCTTTAAGAAATATCCAGTGGAAAAACCATTTATAGATCGATATTGTTCCCCAGTAGCGGAGTCCTAAGTTCTATATCCAAGTTTAGATTAAGATCGATACCTATCAAGAGAGAGAGAGAGAGAGAGAGAGAGAGAGAGAGAGAGGTGGTAGTTCCTATAGCCCCTAGGGAGGGATGATTCAGAGCTAGGAAAGGCATAAAAGGTGGATCTATAAGATCTATATCCATCAACTAATGACCAAGTATACGTAGTAGTAGCACCAACAATGGTTGACCGAGTTGTTGGGGTTGAATAAAAAGCATTAGACATGACATAGTATGTTAGATATTAAGTGCAACAGTCAAAATGGAGGGGATGTTGACTCTGCATATAGATATGCACTTGGCTCAGATGTTTTTGATAAAACTTGAACTTCCCTTGTTGCTTCGCTTCGTAATTAATCCCACAAACACCTCTGATGGTATCAGACCACTTCCCGAGGTAGAGGGGGTCGAGACCACTGTGGTCTGGACTGATGAAGGTGGGTTAGGGGGTTGAATACCCCTTGTGGTGGCAGTCGTTAAGGGAGTGTGAGGACTCCCGAATGAAGTAGCAACATTTCCTTCCATAGTTACTTGTAAGACTATCTGACACTCGTAAGGTATTACCCTTGGAGAGACAACTTATACTAATATTGGCACCAACAAGTCAATGATTGGAGGGTTATCCAACCATATAGCTAGCCCAAGCACAGTCTCCTGTGGCCCGGTCACTTCAAATGACCCTTGTTGTTCAAGTCTTTGCTGTAATGGTGGTGGTGGTGGCTCCAATGTAATCGGTGGCAGGCTCTGAAGCCTTTGTGACCGATAGAGCTCTTGATCTTCCACTTTGTGAAAAGATCAATTGCATAGTAAGTCTTTAACTATCATTTAACATGAAACACACACTAGAAAATTTAATATAAGATAAACCAAGAAAACCACTATCTATTTGGAGGAATAGTTACGCCATCCAACACTAGAGAAACTTACTAGTGCAAGTGCAACTTGAAAATGGAAGCACCCTCCAGGTATACTCTGCAAAGCGTGACCCGATGTCTTCCTTAGGTACCACAGTATACCCCCGTAGTCACCTGTGTAAGTCCCTAGAATAAAGGAAACTAAGTTTCCAACTCACTAACTATCACCAGGCGGGTACAGTCGGTATTCGGGTGGACCACAATGAGTAAGATAACAAGTCTGAAACCTACCAAGGGTATCGAAAGCAAGCGGTTCGAAAGAAAACTAAGTATCTCAATGGATTCAGGGTCCACAAAGCTTCGTAGGAAAATGCGAGCGATAGTAATCCCACGAGAGATCCTCAATATGCGTTCCCCACTAAATTTAGTCCAACTTTGGAGGCATTATCTCTGCTTCCTTTCCTCGCGTGACCTCGTGTGAAGCCCATGCGTTAGAGGGGAATCCCGAATAACTTTCATGTCACTAGAATTTTAACACTCCCTAGCTTTGACTCTGATGTTTGTTTAAAATTCTTGAAGAGTTTCCTCTCCAACCTAATTCAAGGCTCTAACCCTAAACTAGTTGATTGACCCTACAAAAATAAAAGTCTAGTTAATTTTAAATTTAGCATTCATTTTAAATGGCTTGTTTTAACTCAAAGGATATGGCAGTGAAACTAGTGATGTTTTTGAGAGATGAAAAGAGGAGAAATAAACGAAATTCTTAAAGCAAAATTACTTCTAGTGAAAAATAAATATTTACAACTAGCTCTTTGTAACCAACTTTTTCATAAATAACTTTTTTCAAGATCTTTGAAAAGAAGACCTAAAATGAAATTTTGCTTGACTACGAGCTACTTAAGTTCTAAGAAATCAGTAAATAAATTAAAAATGAACTCTTTTTTCCTTTCAAGTAAAATAACTAACTCCAACTACTTTACCAAACTAAGAATGATATATATATATATATATATATATATATATATATATATATATATATTAAATGCTTCAAACAGTAAAAACTTGAAATAAATATTTTTCTCTTTTCTTTAAAGAAAATGAAATGGGGAAAATAAATACAAGACAAGACTGAAACTGACCCTTGGCCCAGTACAGATCACAGGGAGTCACTAAAGACACAAACATGATGATCAAAAAACTCAAAGACTCACCTAAAACCCTTTCAAAAGTAAACACAAGAAATATTCAAAAATACAAGCAAACTGACATCTAACCTAAGCTATGACTATAAAAACAGAGACACTGAACTTTATCAAGAAACCCTGAGAAGTAAAACCTTAGTCAAGAAAGAGGTTGGATGCCTCTTTTTTTTTTCAAAAACAATTTCTTGAAATAGGTATGCTATTGTTGTTTCAACAACCTGCATATGTACGTGGGTTGTTTACTAGACAGGGTGTGTATGTATGCGGTATGACCCATTGTAGGGCGTGTACACCTCTGTAATTCCTCAAAAAATAAATAAAATAGACTGACTGATAGGGCAGGGGGAACTTGTATGGGACCAACAGGTGACCAGAATCCCTTAGAAGACTCAGTAGACTCAAGAGAAACTCGAAAGGTACAAAAACCAATCAAACATCCAAAAAATCCCCTAAAACCCTAGAGTCTTCCCCAGTATGGTCGCCAATTCTTCTAGTAGGGAAAACCCCCCTTAAGACTACACTAGGGTTCAAAATGTAGGCAGATCACAACCATATAAAATTCAACTACTTCTCTAACTACCCCAAACATACCCCAGACTTATACAAGAAAAGAAAAGATGAGAACATTAGTACATATTGCAAAAATTTCGACGTTCTATTTGCGACGTTATGAACAAAATTAGCCATACTATTGAAAATTAGAGGAAATTTTAATTTTTTTTTTCCATATTGCCCGATAACATCACTATTGCCATGTTGACATCTCTCTTGCCATGTTTTCATCTCTCTTTCCATGTTATCGTCTTTCTTGCCACATTTTCCACATAGTCGTCTCTCTTGCCACGTTTGTGACATAGTAGTCTCTCTTTCCACGTTTGTAAAATAGTTGTCACAGCTGAGATGTTGTATTATTTGGGTTGTGTACAAATAAGGTGAATGAGTTGTAAATGTTCCAAGTGGTTTGACTATTGAATTTTAGATGGATTTCCATTATGGGAAAGGATTATGGTGTGATTTTTATGATTTCCATGGTGTCCTTATGATATGACAATGGTAATATATTATCCACATAAAAGGTTTCTTGAGAAGTAACAAGGGGACCATGATACCATAAGAGAGAAAGAGGAAAGGGGGTGCATGGGTGATATGGTTTGACACTTATCCTTTGAAGTAAAAACTTCCTTGCCCATGATTCCTTAAAAATATTTCCCACTCATCTTTTAATTGGGTGTTCTTTTGGATGTTTCATCATGCTTCTTGGGAAGGTCGACACACTTGTATTATGTAGAATAAACTTGGGGAGAAACTATTATTCACCCTCAGTCATGAATGATTCTTAGACTCTCCATTCTACCTAAGAACATTTATTTCCCACGTGCATTATCCATTTTCCTATCCAAATTCTCTTCTTCTCATTGTTCATGGCATAAATTGTGTGGAAACATGGTTTTTATGCATGAAAACAAGGAAAATCCTCATGGAATTATGGCTAGGAAAAAACTATGGGGAGTGGGGGATTTTCTTGTAAGAAATGATATGAAATTGGATGGTTTTGAGGGAAAAACCATGGTTGGAATGTCTGCATCTAACCATGGTTTTGAGGGATATTAATCTCTTACATCTAATGTGTTTAGAGTACACGAAAAAATATCTCTTTCATAATGGGATCATTCTATTTTTTGAAGTCTAGTACACCAAATGCCACATCCATACTTTAGATTCAATGGTACAACATTGTAGAAAAGATTTATCTTAGACCAAACATATTCAAACTAAAGATGAGAATATTGGCTCACCATAAGATTTAACATATGTATAGTGTAACCCTTGTTGATTCAAATTTGAGAAGGGAGGGCCATATTGAATGTTGGCTTATAACCAAAAACACATATAAATAAATACAAGATGTTGAAACATTCACTATGTCACCTAGAGAATTCCTCCAAAATTTCATTTTGGTCGGTTTAGGGTGTGTGACACTAACTTGCTTCAAACCTAGTGACGATATCAACCTAGGATTACTTGTAACCAAACTATTCCTAACACATCAAACATGACCCAACCCAATGCCCAAATCAATTTAACAGATTTTACAACAAAACCAACATTATGAGGAAAGATCCAACCATTTTGTTTAAAATATCTTAGTAACTTGAACACAACCATTTAATGAACATCAAAAGGAACATAAAGTTTTTTCCATAAATAAACCACAACACACTTGTTAGGGAAACACTTGATATAATTTTCTTAACTTTTTTAAGAAGAATGTTTACAATGAGCTACATAGGTAAGGTTCAATCAACCACTACAACATTAACATAGATGCAAAAGAACCAAAGACAAGGGCCTTCCCTCTAAGTTATGCATGATTGCAGTTGAGATTTCAAACTTTAGCTCAACAATTGTGAGTTCATGTGATAAAACTCTCGAGACATATCCTACTGATCCTAAACCTAATTATACAAGACCCCCTTTACCATTGGAAGTTATTCCTCCTCCTCAACCAACCTTGTCTAAGACCAATGATATGCATTTAAATATTGATATGGCTAGTATCTTAGCAAAGGTTAATATACCTGTCCTTCTCAGTATCGATATATATATTTTTTTAAATACCTACAACACAATCACTATTGTGACGTCTTGGAGTGCCGCTCCCATAGAAACCATGTCAGATTTGATACCTCTTAACGTCTCTCTTTCCGTGTCCCAGATGTCTCTCTTTCCACCTACAAGACATCTCTCTTTCCACCTCCAAGACGTCACTCTTGCCGCCTCTAAGACGTTGGTATTGCCGCCTCCAAGAGTGTCTCTACAATAGCAACCACATCGGAGCTGATACATCTTAACGTCGCTCTTGCCACCTCAACGACGTCACTCCTGCCAACTCCAAGACATCTCTCTTGCCACCTCCAAGTTGTTTCTCTTGCCACCTCCTCCAGCTCGTCGCTCTTGCCACCTCCAATACATCACTCTTTCCACTTCCAAGATGTCTCTCTTGCCACATCCAAGACGTCATTCTTGCCACGTCCAAGACATCGGGATTATGACATATATATGGGGGTTGGACAGTCAAATATGGGATGCCACATTTCCACATGAAACGTCGCAATAAAAACAAAATCTGTCATCGAAAAAGAGACATCATGTGAAACAAGGTTTGAGGGGGTCCATTGTTTTTCATTCTCTCGAAAATATAAAGTGGCAATTGCATCAAACGTGCCATCGAAATTTGACCTAAATGAACTACTGGAAGGATCGGGTAACTATACCTCTACTCCACGTACAATGGTCATCTTCTCGCACTTGAAATCTTCGCTGACTGCAAAACTCCTCCCAAGGCTGGCCTGCATTCAAAGACAGACAAACAAAAATCTAAAAGAATGCAATTAATATACAAATAAGGGTTAGACATTAGAATATACAAACATAAACCATTAAAAATATTCAACACAACATGATTTGGGATAGAAAAAGTACTACTTTTATTGATAATTCAATAATTATACCTTTTACAACCAAAGATGGCTACTGCTCCATGAAACTGTTTTGGGATCCTCTTCACCAAGCTCCAAGTTCACCTCTTTATGGATTCTCCTCTCAAACTTCGGATCTCTTCGGGGAACTGAATGGGTTCTGATGGAGGAAGAAGGGAAAATTGGGGAATTCTGAGGCAATTCTCACAAAAGGGTTGGAATTACTTGGGGTGGGGAGGGGATGTGAAACAGGTAGAGTTTCATTTTTCTTATGTCTAGATGTGGAATGAGACCCCAATACCTCCTTTTATATGAAAAAAGGATGGTTATTCGGTTGGGTGACAGGCTATAGGCGGTGGATTAATTGGGAAACTACCTTATAGACTGTAATCTCAATGAATTCCTTGCAACTTTTTTTTTTTCAACTTTTGCAAGTATATGCAAGTTGTAGTGGTGCATCATGCATACATACACAGGTTGTAGTGGTGCATCAAGCATATGTACATGAGCATTATTGGTGCAAGGCATGCACATCTTCCAAAAATAGGTTTTTTAGAAGAGCATTTCAGTGATGGCTTGGCAAAAATTTCAAGTAAGAGGTACAAAATCCATGTATGCATAAGTAGAGAAATTTAGGGTTATAACAAAGGGAATAAAGATAGATCCTAGAAGAGTTGAGGGAATCCTTAAAATTGACACACCCATAAGCAAGAAATAAGTGCAATATTTTGTGGGGAAAGTAAATTTTCTGAGAAGATTCATCCCTAACTTGGTTGAAATCATAAAGCATATCATTAACATGCTTAGAAAAGAAGTGAGATAAAGTGGAATCTTCAAGCCAAAAAATCCTTTTAAGATATTAAAGTGGCATTGACCAAGGTCGCAGTGCTGGCCAGTCCAAATTTTGCAAAAGACTTTATATTATTTTCTTTTTCCTTAGAGCATACCATTGCTGGTGTTTTATTACAAAAAGATGAAAAGAATTTTGAGAGACCTATAGCATAATATAGCAGAACATTGAGGGATTCCCAATTAAAGTATGATATCATGGAAAATAAGGCATATGCACTGGTCAAGGCCCTAAAGAAGTTTAGAGTTTCTATCTTTCTTCTCATACCATTGCTTATGTGCCCAACAGTTCCGTGAAGAAAATTTTAACTCCATATGATCCTGAGGGGAAAAGGGGTAAGTGTAAAGTTGTGTTGTTGGAGTATGAGCTCGATATCAAACCTACAAAGCTGATCAAGGGGGAGGGGATTGCAATGATAATGACACAGAGAAATTGTGAGCTCTTGGGAATTAATTTCATTGTTGATTTGTCAGAATATTCAGAAGAATAAAAGGTCCCTCGGGTGTCCCAAAAATTCCTTGACTTCCCATGGTATGATGACATTATTTATGTGTTGATAAATTTGCAGGTTCCTCCTGAATTAAAAAAAACCAAGGCCATGTTTTTGAAGCTAAAGGGAGCAAAGTTTTGTATTCTAAATCAGTCTCTGTATTGGAAGGATTCAAGAGGAATCTTGTTGAGTTTTTTGCTGGAGCGAGAAGTAGAAAAAAAATCTGAGAGTTTCATAAAGGTGTATGTGGAGGGCACCATTATTGGAAAACTACTCTGCACAAGATAATAAGGGCTAGTTTCTATTGGTCTGGAATTTTTTCTGATGTTTACAAAGAAGTTTCAAGCTTTCATGAATGCAAAAATTTTTATGGGAAGAGAAAACTGTAGCCTTTTCCCTTGAATCCTATCTCTATTGAAGCACCTTTTAGACAATGGGGCATTGATTTCATAGGAGAAATTCATCCACAATCCTCAGCTCAGCACAAGTGGATACTGACAGCCACAAATTATTTCACCAAGCGGAATGAAGTAGTTCCCATA
Organism: Picea mariana; assembly: GCA_032191745.1. Lineage (NCBI taxonomy): Eukaryota > Viridiplantae > Streptophyta > Pinopsida > Pinales > Pinaceae > Picea > Picea mariana. The sequence goes on from JASDQU010205683.1 coordinate 38,642, forward strand.
AAGCAAGCCACATATACTGTTATCATTTAGTTTTTGGAAAACAATATTTTGTCTATATTTGGTTGTCCAATTAAAATCATTATGGACAATGCAACAACATTTAAGTCCAAAAATATGGAAAAATTTTGCAGTGATTACAATATACCTCTTGGCCATTCCAAAACTTATTACCCTCAAGGTAATGGGTTGGCTTAGTCATCCAATAATGGTTTGACCAGAATTATCAAAAAAATGTTGCAAGATAACAAAAAGGCTTGGCACAAGAAGCTTATCCATGCACTATGGGCTAACATGATCACTACTAAAAGGTATATTACCACTTCACCCTTCCATATTGTGTATTTCAAAGACGCATTTTTTCCTACTTCATTAGGATTTCCAGTGATGAGATTGTTACAAGAGCAAGATGTTGAACTAGATTCCACTCAAAGGAGGACAAATGAACTAATCAATGTCCAAAAAACAAGAGAGAAAGCCTTCAACAACTCTCAACTACACCAAGACATGATTAAAAGGGATTTTGACAAGAATACTAAGGAATATGATTTCAAAGTGGGGGATTTGGTGTTGAAATGGGATGCTAGGAATGAAGATAGAGGAAAGCATGGGAAATTTGACCATCTGTGGCTGGGACCTTTCAAAATTGTGGCATACCATGGAAATAATGCATATCTTCTACAGGAACATAATGGAGATCTCATTGGTGGAGGACCTGTAAATGGCAGGTTTCTCAAGCATTATCTCGCTTAAGGGAATTTTCACCCTTTACATTTAATTGTATATAACCATTTTTGTTTTTCAGTTGAAGAAATTGAAATCAAATTAGCAGAAATTGAATCTCGAAGCGAAGGCCCTAAGTTATGCTGAGTATAATTTGAGTTATGTGAATGAATTTTTGTGAATAAGATTTTGATCGATTTAGTTGTATGAGTGAAATACAACCCAATGGGTGGGCACTTGGTCTGTCGTTATTTGCTACCTCGTTGGGAGGATAGCATCCCCATTTGGAGCCCATGTTAGTCACCATTAATGTTTTTATGTGAAATCAAGATTTCAGGATCTAGCGAGATGTTAAATTGGTATGGAAGCCTAATAAACCAAGGAAGGGGATAAATCTAGAAGGAAGAGGGTAAATTCAAAAGAAGAACTAAGATGATGGGGCCTGATACGTTGCAGATCGTGAACTCTCAAGATCGACGGTCGAGGATTAATTCCGGGCGAGAAACTGCGCGAAGGTCAATTTTGGAAAGCGAGATGAAATTCAAACCGTGGTTTTCGTTTGGGGATACGTGGTGCCACCAGGTGCATTTCGAGGTGAAAAAGAGGTTTCCCCAAATCACTTCCTCATGCCCCCAAAATTTGGAAAAGTATAAAAGGGCATTTGTTATATAGTTTATTATTATTTCGAACATTGGACCATTTGAAACTTGGCACGAACACCCTCATTCAACTGCAGTTCAATAGTACGCCAATTGAATGCCATTTCCTCTCTTTTCCAAGTATTTTTCATCGCAACCATGGATCCTATTATAAATTCAGTAACAGAAAAAGATCTTATGGCAAATGAAGAAGCCATAATTGATCGATATTCAGACATATTTTATACCGAAATCACAATTTCGTCCATCTCTGTGTCCAGAAGCAACATGTCCGATAAAGTAGGAAGGTGTATACCATTGCTTGAACTAGTCTAGACCACCATAGTCCCTTATGATGTCAAAATCACTTTCCCTTTTCCCAAATTTATATGTTGGTGCACTGAACAATATTTACATGAATAAAGAGTCATCCTGAATAAACAAGGATATGATGTCATGTGTAGGGTAGAGAGTCTATCAATTCAAGATTCCCTTGGTATACTAGAGTCTTTCTCTATAATGTTTGAACATTTCAAAGAAGAAAATCTAATTAGGGTATATAGATAATTTCCATCAGAAGTTTGAGATCTGTTTTACAGAAAATTCTCAAACCAGAACATTTCTTAGAGAGCCTATCTTTTCCAATGAATGTGATATAAGGGTTATTGAATTCCAATGGGTTTGTTCCCTTTTAAGTCAATTTTTAGGTCTAGACAATGATAAACATGTGGTCGAAGTCATGCTCATTTTCCTTTTGACCTTTTTTAAGTCAGACTCTATTTTGTCAGTCTGCATTAGTTTTGATCAATTCATAGCTTATAATATCCATAAACAGCTAGTGAATTTTCTCTCTCTAAGGCATTTTAGATACTACACCTATCTACTGAATATTTTTGTGGAAACCAATAAGAGAGAATTTTTGAAAGAAGAATTTGTATCAACTAAATGTAAAAGTATTACATTTCTTATCTTTATAAGAAAAGTCATGTCTAGAGTTTACATTTTGATTTTCAACACCAACCTACCTAGAGTTTTGGATGACATGAGGAGCTATCTACAGCCAAATCTAGAGAACAAAGTGGGGGATTGGGTACTATTAATGCACTCAACAATAATACGGGTTTATGGTTTTCATGAATCCCCCTATTGCCTATTTTTCTGACCCCCATAACTTTTCCCTTAAATTCATAAGGTAAATAATTATATCTGAGACAGAGCATTTCCTAAAGTTGTGCAAAGCCTCCAACCTCAAGTTCCCTTTTATCATTGGCCCCTTCATTGTCAAAAATAGATCATGCTTATCTCAGATTCAAGAAAATCTCAAAGAGTTTGGTTTTGCATGGCTATAAGGAAGAGGATATGATCCACACCAAATCATATCCAAGAGAATATTAATGAACAAACAGGCCCCTTATGAGCATGAACAGGTTGAGGGTTTTGATAAGATGGAAAACCTATAAGTCTTTGTTGATATGGAAACAATCTTGCAACCAATTCAAACACATCAAGTGGATGAAACCCTGCAACAAAGTCAAACACAACAAGTGGAGGCAACCCTGCAACAAAGTCAAACACAACAA
>JASDQU010205685.1:2613-28619 GCA_032191745.1 Picea mariana
GAGCACAAAAACAAAATTCTAAAAAATTACAAGTAATCACTTACCCTCTTAAGGTCCGATAGACCAATTCGATCTTAGTGGACGTTAATCATCATCATCATCATAAAAATATTATAACTAGATACATAATATCATAATTATCTAAATTAATATTATAAATTAGTATTATTATAAATTGATTTAGAATTCAAAATTATTATTTTTAAATCATAAAAAGAATGAAAATGAATTAAAAGACAAAGTAAAAATATTAAAATTATTTAAATATTCATATGAAATTACTTTGAATTTTTATATTAAAAATTGTACTTTTAGCTTATTTCAATTTATCAACTTGTATATCTAGGAACAAGTCTGAGATATATATTCAACCTTGATAAGTCCAGACAGGCTACAAAGAGAATAAAATATTACTGAGTGGGCAAAACCATGGTCCACTGCGCTAAAGTTGGAACTAACAGTTCAATACTCTGACAAGAATTATTTATTATTATGTGCCCAACATAACAAATAGAAAAATCTAGAGAGAAAAAATGCTCCTTGCGATTGTGCTGCTGGATAAGCCTGCAACTGTTACACAGGGAACATGATCATGGTTTACAGATTCTATACATTAAAAAATAGTCGATCCATTTGTGACTTTTGGAACAGATTGTTTAAATACTACAACTACAGATGATCCATAGAGATCTTTAACCAAATGTTTGAAAACCACTTCTGCAGTATTAAATATTAACAATCATGTATACAAAGTTTTGTTTATGTATATACGTGTATACGCCTTATATTTAGTGAAGATTAAATGTGTTTTTTAGAGAGAGACCATACATTTAATTTAATGTTCGATACTGCTTTTGAATAATTGAATATTAACAACATTTTGGTTTCAAATTATGTATTCACATGTTACATAGGCTTTTCTTCTCGGTAGTTTTCATTAATTTGGTTTTTGTTAGGTATACAAGGATAAATTTTGTATAATCTAAATTTTATATTGTAGTTAATTAAAATATGTGGTTTTACTTATATAAAGTGTTATGTTGTATCAAATTGAAATGTCTAATTTTTGTAATGGAGTCATGGGACTAAGTTTTCACAATAAAGAGGTCCAACTACTTTCTAAAAATATAATTTTGTATGAATCTTTTATTTATCTTTTGAGTGTAGCAAAGTTTCAATCATTCAATACATGTAACAAGGTTGGTGGAAAAAGTCACATGACATAGTTATTGAGAGCCTTGGTTGGGTACAATCAACATCATTCAATACATGTAAGAGGGTTGGTGGGAAAAGTCACCTCACATATCTGTTGAGAGCCTTAGGTTGTCTACAATCAACATTGGGGAATGTGAGAGTCAACATGCGTGGGTAAAATTACATTTGAATGAATATTATAGGCAATGTTTGCAGTTGGGTAAAGGAGAGGAAAAGAGTGTGGACTAATGGAAGGAAAAAAACAGTCATAGTCGGTTTTCTGTGGAGCTTGCTGGAGTTGCAATTTCATGAAGAAATGGGTTGTTTTTTTTTTTACAAGAGCAGGTAATGGATTTTTTATTAAAGAAAACATGGCGAAGCCACTGATGCAGATACAGAAAGACTGCAGATACAGAAAGACTGAGAATTTATTTACTTAAACGGTTACATATCCTGGAGGCTATGCCTTCCTACCAGGCGAAGGAAATAGAAAACTAGCAAAGTTATTTACTACGGAGGCTTCTATACAAAATGCTTTCTTCGTTGATATGCTTTCAGATCTGCATTCCATTCTTCTGAACTGTTGGTCAAATTACTTTGGATCATCTTGCTTGGATTGGTCCCTTTCGGTCTTCCATTCTTTGTTCAACTATTTCATTTTTTCTTCCAGATTGCTAACTTTGTTTTCGAACTCTTGTTTAGGATCTCTGAGCTCTTTATGCAACTTCCCCAGCTCCTCTGTTAGCCCGAATTATGTTGTGTTGATATTGGCTTCGAGCATTTCGTAGCACCTTCCAACATCGATGTCTAAGTTTTGGAGAAAATCCAGTTGATGAAGTAGCATGTTCTTGAGATGTTGTAGGTCTTCTTCCAGCGAATTCAGCCTTTCTTCAGTGGTGGGTTTGTTGCCCGAGCTAGACGCCATCTCCTTTTCCTTCCTCGATGCTCTTGGACTGGTACAACTATGCGTGCGCTTCTCTCTGCCTCTGCTTGACTGTCTCTCTTGCCTTCTTAAGCTCCGAGTATGAGGAGGCCCTTCCTTGCTTCCCTTTTTATCTGCAACTTCTTCCAAGTTCGGCTCCCTTAAACGATTCGTGCAATCTGGAGTGATGGCTTTCCCTGAAAATTCAGCGACCAAATGATTTTTACGTTCATCAATTCTAACCTTTGCTTTGTCTTTACTTGCCTTGGTTTCTCCCTTGTGTCTTGTCTCTTGTGCCTTGTGGCCTTTCTAGCTTGTGCCCCTTTCAACTACCGGTCTTTTTCCCAAGTCTCAAGGCGAATTCATTCTAGTTGTGATTCCATTTAATTGTAAGGTTCCAATATGAGAATTGACTCCTTTGTTGGTATGTACATCTGTTGGCATGTTCAGTATTTGGAGGACATGGTAAATCTTGTAAGTATGGAGACTTCCAAGGAGGAGCTAGATTTTCTCTAGAATGTGATGGAGTTTTGCATTTTTTACTCTATTACAAAGGATTAAGGCTTGGATTGCTAACCTAGAGTCCCCTATTATCACCAAATCTTGGACGTTGTGGTTAATTGCTTGAGTTAGTCTTTGCGAGAGGGCCAGTGCTTCTGCTCTGTTGTTAGATTATGTTCCAATTCCCCAGGCATAGCTGAGTTCCAGGTGACCTGTTGGGCTTTCCAGGACTCCTCCTCCCCCAACTGGACACGGGTTTCCTTTGGAGGCCCTGTCAAATAACAAAATATGCTTGTTTTCCTTTCTCTTCCAATCGTCGAAGTATTGCTTCTCCTTCAAGATTTCCCAGATTTCCTGGTGAAAGTTGCTTGTTTTCTGTTGCTAATATTTGAGATTATAGTGTTCAATCTAATGTTCCTTTTCTGGCTCCAGGGGCTTTGAGTTTTTAACTTTGCAGAAGTAGGGGGTGGACTCCCTAGAACAGGCCTTTATCTTGGTTGCAACTTGAGCTGGACTGTTTTTGGTCTCCCTAAAAAGCCTATTATTTCGCTCGAGCCAAATCTTCTAGAGTATAAATTTAGGGAGAGTTCTCCAAAGGGTGGAAATTTGGCCTTTTTTTGATGTCTCAAAGAGATAGAAGGAGTTCCAATTTTGGAGCAGGATGTTGGCTTCTTGTGGGAGCTCGAAGGTGAAACCCAGGGCCCATTACCAGACTTCCTTGGAGTAGACACAACTTAGGAGCATATGGTTTGCGGTTTCCTCTTCTTGAAGACAGAGGAGACATCTATGAGGACCTTCCCATCCTCTTCGTCTTAAGTTTTCTCCAGTTAGGATACCTCTATGAGGCATGGTCCATAAAAACATGTCTATCTTTGGGATAGATTTGGCTGTCGAGATCGCTCTCCAAATTAATGGATCTAGGGGGACGTTAGGGACATAGACTATGTGTTGATACCCAACTGTTTTAGTGTAAATTCCAGAGCATGTTCCCAAACCTCTCTTGTCTTTTTTCCTTTATTTTAGGGGGGATTTCCCTTGTAGGCAGAACTTCAGGGTGTTCAAGTCCTCTTCTAAGTTTGGAGGTATGTTAGTCATTTCCCAATTTTGCTAAGATTTTGGTTCATCATTTCCCCAAACTGAAATATCCCACAAACTATTTAAATTCTGACTTCTCATCCACACTTTGAGCTGGTTTAGGTCCTATCTCGAGCCTAAGGGTGGGTCTCCCATTATTGAGTCTTCCCAAACATTGATCTCTTTTCCATTTCCTGGTATCCAGGTAAGTTGAGGGCTAAAGTGTTTCAAAGCCTTCTGACACAGAGAGAAGATTGGGGATCCTTTATCCACCACTACTGGGCGATCTAGGCACTTTTTCCTTGGACCTCGAAAGTACTTCTTCCAAAGCTCTTTTTTACTCCAGGAAGGGGTACCTGTGATTAGATTCCACAATATCTTTGCTCCTAATGCTAGATTTTGTGCCTGGATGTTTTTAAACTGAAGGCCTCCTTCTAAGACAGGCTTGGAGATTTTTTCCCAGCTTATGAGATGCATTTTTTTCCCTGATTGCTTTCCTCCTTCCCAAAGAAATCTTCTGAACACTGTTTCAATTTTATGGATCATGGAGACATGAGCAAGTAAAAGGAATCTTTGGTAGATCAAAATGCTTGCTAGAACTACTTTGATTAGAACCACTTTGCCTGCAAGATTTAGCTAGCTTGTTCCCCAGAAGTTTATTTTGTTTTTTAACTTGTCTATCAGCAGGTTCCAGTGTGAAGCCTTTGGCTTGGATTTGAAAATTGGTACTCCCAAGTATTTAAAGGCCTCCCACTTGGTGCAGCCTTCCATTCCCAAAATTCTAGAGATATCTAGCTTTTCACTTGGAGTGATGTTCCATCCAAAGATCTTTCTTTTAATGAGGCTTATGGCACTACTAGATATTTCTGTGTAGACATCTAAGTCATTTTTTAATTTCCTTGTTGTTTGCAAACTCGCTCCTCCCATCAGCAATGTGTCATCTGCAAATTGGGCATGATTTATGTCCTTTACCCCATGGGCTATCCTCGGGCCTAGGAGGTTTTTATGCGTCTGGAAGTGGTCTAATTGGAAGCTTAGTATTGAAGCATGGATGGCATAAAGAAGAGGAGAAAGGGGACAACCTTGCCTAAGTCCTCTAGAGGCTTGAAAGAACATAGTGGTCCTTCCATTCACTAGCAGTGCTATCTAGGGGGAGCCAATGCAATATTTTATCCAATTTATAAATGCTGGGGGAAAACCAAAATTTTCCATGACTCTCAACAAGAAGTTATGTCTAACCCTATCAAACGGATTAGCAAGATCAAGTTTTATAATCATACCTTTGTCTTTCCTTCAGATGCTTGAGTGGAGAGCTTCTTGAACTAGGATGATATTGTCCACTATATGCTTGCCTTTTATAAACCCTCCTTGGTTTTCAGGGATGATTGTCGGGAGAATTTTTTTGATTATGGTGGCAATTACTTTTGTGAGGATTTTGTAACTTGTGTTACAAAGGGAGATTGGTCGGAATCTACCAAAATTGACTGCTCCTTTTTCTTTTGGGATAAGAGAAAGGAAAGACGAGTTTGTTCCTCCTCCTAACTTGCTGCAAATTTGAGATTTTTGAATCAGTTTCGTAAGGTTTGATTTGATTATATCCCAACTGTGTTGAAAGAATCTAGCTGTGAAACTTTCCATACCTAGGGCTTTGTCTGGGTTCATTTGGTCAAGTGCCTATTTTATTTCTTGCTGGTATACTGCCTTTGTTAGACTTATGTTGACTTCTTCTTAGATGAGGGAAGGGACGAGTGAGAGGGGTTAAGATTTAGAGTCGATTGCAGACCATTGATTTTCTTTGTAGAGAGCTTTGAAATCATCTGTCGCAGCTGCTTTTATGCTTTCAAAATAAGTTATTGTTTGGTCTTGAACCTGAATTTCCGTGACTTTCTTGTACTGCTTCCTTGCCTCAGCTTGTTTGTGAAAGTAGCTAGTGTTTTTATCTCCTGTTTCCAACCAGAGGCGTCTTGATTTATGTTGCTAGTAATTTTCCTCCTCTCGGCAGGCTTTGTACCAATTTCTTTCGAGTTGGTCTTCTTGGTGCAATATTTCTTGGGTGATTTACTTACTTTCCATTTCTAGCTAATGGTTCCCGAGTTGCTTTTGGGCTTCTTGGAAATTTGCAATTGGGTTTGAACAGGTTTTTACCCAAGATTTTAACACTAACTTTAGTCTCCTGAGTTTTTATTCCCAAACAATGAAGACTGAGCCTCTCACCGTGTCATTCCAGATTTTGGTAACCAACTTCTAGTAGCCTTCATCATGGATCCAGGGATGATTTTAATGATGGACATTTATTTTAAAATGTAGAAACCTTGGCGAATATTACTAATCCTTCATATGCTAACTATAAATGTTTGGCTATATTTTTGTAAAAATATTCAAATTTCTAAGGATTTTATATAGTTTTTATAAAATTTTGGCGATTTTTAAGGTAAAATAATTTTCTCATATAGAATTTGGGCGAATAATTTTTAAAATAGTGAATCTCTTTTTTGGAAAAACCATGGAAAATTAGCCCATGAGCGAAATTTAGCCCCTAAAATCATCCCTGCATGGATCCAGGCTGGATTGAATCTAAAAGGGATAAGACCTAGATTCTTGTCAGGTGAGATTTATAAGAGGATTGGTTTGTGGTCTGACACACTATGCAGGAGGATCGAAAAGGAAGGTGTGAGGCCTAGAAGTAAGAAGGAGATTTGGACTAAGAACCTGTCCAATATAGAAGCAATGTGCCCCGGGCCTACCCTCTTGTTTGACCACATGTATTTACCTTTTGTTGGTTTTATGTCTTCCAACTCCCAATCAGAGATGATATCTTCTACCCATTCTCTTGTTGGATCTCACACAATGGAGCCACCTTTTTTCTCGGTTATAGCTAGGGTCACATTTAGATCCCCTCCGATAATGATATTGGCTAGATCCTTTAGCTACAGATAATATTTTAGGGAATCCCAACAAATTATTTTTTCCTCTAACAGGACTGGCACATAAAGATTGAAGAGACTTACCAGTTGGCCTGTTTCTCTTTGAAGGAGGTTGGTGTAGATCCAATGCGTTCTTGCTTCAAAATTGACTAGGTTGAACTTCATAGTGTTCTAGAGGGTGCCTATACCTCCTGAGGCTCCTCTTGTGCTTTCAGCTATTCCTTGGCTTATTTTCTAGAGTGCTTTTGTTGTTTTGAGGAAGTCTTGCTCTCCCATCTTGGTCTCCTACAGTAGTAGGATATCGGACTTAGAGGTTTTTATGATATCTTTTAGTTCTTCTTCCTTTGTTTTGTTGCCGAACCCCCTACAATTCCAGGATGTTAGTTTCATGATTTACCTGGGGGGATGTGTGGGCTCTTTGAAGAGCCTTGGAGTGCTTCCTTGTTTGTCTTACACTGATCAGCTGTCTGTTTTTTGGTTGCGATCCATTCAGGACGTCTTTATATGTTTCTTTATCTCTTTCTTCTTTTTTTTATTTTCTTCCTCTTCTTGCTTTCTTTGGGGTGACCAAGGTGTCACTTTCCCCTGCATATTCACTTTCTGAGGAGACCTCTCCTCCCTCTATGTCCGGATCCGCATCCTTTCCTGCTCCCGTGTTGGCATTATCTTCTTCTATCTCTGGGGACAATATCTTTCTGGTTTCTTGATTTGATTTTCCATGCGGTTCTTCAGCTGGTTGGCCTTCCTGAGGAGCTTCTCCTGCCGTTGTTCCAACATGATTCTGATCCAGTAGTCTGAAGTTGTTTTCTGTCCTTACTTTTGGTTGGTTTCCTTGTTTTGTGGGCTGAGCGGGGATTGTCTTATCATTCCTTGTTCCTTTTTCTCTTGATGAAGCTTTCCCTTTCCTTGGTTGTTTCCACCCTTCTCCATTTTCTTTCTCCTTGATTGGAATTTTAGGGAAGTTTCGTTGGAAATGTTTGTATTCGTGGCATCCTTTGCATTTGAAAGGTAACTGTTCATAATCTAGCTTCTGATAGTGATGCCATTCTCCAACCTTTAATTTGATTTCTTCTGAAAGGCCCACCTCCAGGTCCACTTCCACGCGAATGTGCGTGCATGAGTATTGATCTTTAGGGTCTGCTCTATTAATATATTGACCTAGCTCATTCTTGATTGCTTAGAGCGAAGAGGGGTTCTAGCAGTGGATAGGGAGATTTGGGAGTCTGGCCTAGACGGGGACGTCCTTGGGTACTTCGACCGCAGGGTTAATGTTTGGTGTCCAGTGGTTCAGGTATAGCCCTTCTGTGCCCAAGAAGTATGGCCCATTTCTGAAGATAAGATCTTTGTCTTTCTGGGAGATGAATTCGAAGAAGAGAAATCATCTTCCCATCGCATCGCAAGTTACAATGCTCTTGATCGGCCAAATCCCCGTGAAATGTCTGACCAATCCTCGATCTGACAGACATATTGCTACACGCATTGGGTGATCTAGTGGTAGATCAATTTTGGGGATCGAATCAAGCTTTTTGATGAATATGGGGGTTCAGCAGGGGGAAGCTTCTTGCCTTGGGAGGCAAAGATCTTGCAAAAGGAGGTAGCAGGAGAAGGGGGGGGGGTGGAGGCTCCCCTCCTCTAGGGGCTGCCATAGCAGCAGTAGGGGTGCTTCAACAGCGAAAATCCTAGGTTGTTCTTAGCTGCGAAAAAAATTCTTCTAAAAGATGGTTGTTACCCTTCAAAAAAATCAAAATAATTAGTAACTACACCAAAGCACCCTTGAATTTTTTATCTGCTTCCACTGTTGTCTAAATTTTTTTGGGGAGTTATCTCCCGCTACTATGAAGAAATGGGTTGTTAGGCTTCTAGAGCGAGGTTTTTATTTGAGAAATTATTTAAGAGCAAGTGAATTTGATGTTGTAAGTTTTTATTGTTACAATTGGCATTCCCACAATCACCAAAAAGAGAGATTCCCTATCCAACATGTGTTGAAGCCCTCAAGGAAATTGTGATATTTTGAGGGACTGTGTGGAAGAGAAGGGGAATCAATTCCTTGGATTGTGCATGTTGACGATAAAGAGAGCTACTGGATTGCGATAGCTGTAGGAAATTATCTTGTTGTGGGTTTTATTTGGTTGTGAGTGGATAGTAGACACCTTGAAGAGACATCATTTCTCATGGATTCATAACAAAACTTGGGAGTGACTTGTTGTTGAGAAATGAAGAAACAAATCTACAGTTTGCTGGAATGTTCGTCATTTGAAGTTGGTTTCACATTTTATTAAAAAGATGAGTGTTTTATCTATGTTCACTATTTTTATTTATGGTTTTATTATTGCATATACTTTGTTGTTTGAGATAATTAATGTTGTAATGCATGTTAAATAGAACTGCATTCATGTTTTTTAAATATTTTTGTTACCTACATACATTTTTATCTTGTTGCACGCATTTATTTTAATGGGTATCAAAAAAAAAAATTATGGGTTAGTAGAAGGTGTTCTATAGGATGGTATTAGAGAAATGGTTTAAACACTACACCTACACGGATCTACTATAGAATGACATAGTTTTAGTATGTGTGGAATTTTGGTGAAAATTCAGTTTTTTCAAGCACGAGAAATTGGGATAAACCCCCCAATTTTTTTTTATTTTTTTATTTTGGTATAAAGAATACTCAGAATGGGGGTCGATATTGTCGCTAAAGGGTCAAATTCGGTCCAAAGAGTTGAGTCTATGGGTTTCGTGATAGTCATGAACCCGGATAAATTCATAAAAAATGACCGAGGAAGATAGTTTTCATGGACAATATAGGGTGTATGAGTGAAGGAAAAGAAATCGTGAGTGATACAGTGTATATAGCCAAGGAAAATTATTGTTCTCGCATGATACAATGAATTTCACCATGGAATTATATTATTTTCACAAGAAAAATATTTTTGTCATCGATATAGGACTATTAATGAAAGAAAAAATCAATTCTGAGGGGAAAATAATAGAAGAAAGAATATTTTTGATAAAAAGGAGTGTATCAACAAGAAAAAATATTTTTAAGGCTTGATATGTGGGGGAGAAAAAATATAATTCTGGAAATTATGTTAGGTAGCGGAAGCAAAATAGACCATAAAAGTGTGAACAACAAACCAAACATAACACATAAGCAATCACACAATTAAAACTGTGATATAAGTGGAAACTCAATGTGGGAAAAAACCACAAGGCAATGATAGCCATTATTCTTATTATTCAAGGGAGAATTACAATATCCAATCTCAAGTGTACAACCATCCTCTTCTCACAAATACACTGACTATACATTGCACTCTCACCTTTATGGGTATGCTCGTATATATAACATCTCTCAAATAGTTAGACTAACTGATTATAATTAGATCCAGTAGTTACACAATCTATTCACAGAAGAGTGCATGCATTCACATTCCTAATATAGTTGTATGCATGTGCATATGATCGCATGGGAAATTCGTTGGCACGTTCCAACAATATCCACCTTGACAACAATTTACCTGATATATCTATCATTCCATTAATTAATTCATCACCTTTCCTACAAGCCAAGAGAAGACAAACACCATCACATCTTCGCAACTTCTTTAACAATATTGTTATGTAAACATGCATGCACGATTCACTCCACTATGGACCATTCTTCCTCCATCAGAAACATGTCTTATAAACTGATGCACTTGTCCCATTTTGTTAAGCTGGACTATTAGTCAAATGCACAACATTTTGACCACCACAGAACACCACATCTTGTACCTGTACAAACTTACCCAATAGATCCTTGCATTCTTTCAAGACATAACCTAAGGTAGATCTCCTCTCGTCCAAATCTCATGAATCATAACCATTGACTAAATTAGTGAAACCACTGTAGTTGATCCTTGTGCTTCCATGTTTGAAGCACCCATTTCCATGCTATTCACTTAGTCTTGCCATTTTTCTACTGGAATCACCAACTGCATGTGAAATGTTGACCATTTCACATCGCAATCATCAAACTTTCTACTAGCATGTAATACTTGAGACATATAACCATTTTCTTCTTCTTCAATTAGGACATAAACCTGAAGAAAATTTACAATGGAAAGCCAAAGGGATTTTACCAGCTTAACATTATTCATAATGAATTTCATGAGTATCTTCACCACATACTTCTATTGTGATAACCAAGCTTACCATCCTTCATGTCTCTATGTATTTCGATGCCCAAGATTTATTTTGTTGCTCCCAGATCCTTCATAACAAATGTCCTAACCAATTGAGCCAACCTGTTGACCTCAACCATGTTTGTGCTTGCAACAAGCATAACATACAACACCAAGATAATGAATATACCATAAACACAATGGTTATACTCACTTCTTGTAAAATTTGGCTCACCATAAAGGAATCAAACATCTTGTAAGTTTTGTATGGCATACAAATCTTTTGTTGCAATTTTGAACCAATTGTTCTAGTTGTTCCAAATACATTCCCTTATCCAAAAAAATCCATGTACAACTATTTTAACATCTAGTTGTACTAACACAACATGAATATAAACAAGCTTTTAGCAACTTGTGAGAAACTTTCATGGAAATCAATACCTTCCAAATACCCTTCTACTACAAGTCATGCTTTGAACCTTTCATCTTTTACTATGTTTTATTTTATAAAAGGATATTCATCAAACATTGCATCTTTGTCCATGACGATTCTGTGGGTAGTAGGATCCCACAGTCTACATCGCTTAACATCATCACCATATCAAATATCTACCTGTTTGATCTAGGTCCTACTTAGAATGATGATAAAAAATGTAAGCATCACAAGCAAATCATTTCACATTTGACTAATTACGAGATGACATGTTCATACCTCTTCCTAAATCATACCTCTTCCTAAATCTTCTTGTCTTTTGCAACCGATGGTGACCAAGTTACTAGATAGCACAACTGTTGCTTATGTTCACAACTATTGTTGCAACTTGGAATTACTGAACATGCCTATCAATCCCAACTTCCTTGCAATACTTTCCAAGTTCCAAGGATATAAACCTACCTTCATCATATATTCTCAAACACTTGATCGACCTGCCAACACATTAACATTTCTACAGACCCACCTTTCTAACCTGGACTAACTACTCCACCTCGAACTTTGCATTCGAACAACTTTGACCAACTCTTACCAAACCAACCCAAGTGAACCTTTGTCACTCACCTCTAGGGACTTTTACACTAGAGTCTCAGTGCTCCATCTTAACACGAACGTTCCCTTGAAAAAATCTGGCAAATAAGCCTGGCCCATTTACAATGGAGTTCACCAAGCCTTTTATAGGCTTCATTACATGGAATCCATGGACATAATACCACGGGCCTTTTCAATCTACCAAAATCTATGTTTAGACTTTTCATACCTGACCTGATAAACCATGGGTACTCATGTCTATCCATGCCTATCCAGGTTTAGAGAGGTATGCTCATTTACATATCAATTATTTTTACAACTCCAAAGTAAATACAATTTTTTTTTTCATAGTGACTCAACAATCACTCCAAGTTATTATTTCCTTTGAACTTTTCCACCTCAAACTTTGACCTCTCACAAGATGTTCTACAACTTATAAAATCAATCTTCTTATTATGAAGTAAAAATCTTTTATTATGAAGAAAGTATCTTATATTATTCAAGGTTGAACCCTAAAACATTAATTAAAAATTTAAAAAAAATATTTAATATTCAGAATTTTTTACCAAAACAAAACAAAAAAGCTGGATACTATTTCGGTTGAACTTTTCCACCTCAAACTTTGACCTCTCACAAAATATTCTACAAATTATAAAACCAAGCAAGAAGTATCTTATATTATTCAAAGTTGAACCCTAAAACATTAATTAATTTTTACTTTTTAAAAATATTTAATATTCAAAATCTTTTACCAAAACAAATAAGCTCCACCTCTAAACAAATAAGTTATTAAAACATCCTTCACCCATTTTAGTTTACCAAAGCTATCCTCCCATGTGCATACTAAAAAGGATTCGCTATCCTCCCATGTGCATACTAAAAAGGATTCTTCATGTGCATAATTCTACTATCCTTTGTTAAAGTCGATCCTTTAAAAAAATATGTCTTGAGCTTAATGAAACTAAGAATCCGCTTTCCTACATCATGTGAATAACATAACCTTGAACCGTTTTCATACCAAGACTAACCACGGGTACCACTCCCTCCATAAAACGTTGTCAGCGATGATCTGAGAATTATCCACGCATATCACGTCTTCCTTGGGCTGTAAAGAGCGATGAACCACCCCTATCGCTCCTCCCATATACCTCAAAGAGGGATTAGCTTTGAATTAGGGTTATCGCGCCTCCCGGAATGTGTAGGGCGCGATGTTCTTCGCAATTCTACTCGACAGTAAGTTTAAGAGTGAATTATCGCCCCCCTTGACAGGGCTGGCCCGCTATAGACAAGAAACTATCACCATCCTGCACTGGGTACACGGATCTCCTCGCCCCAGTTTCCGTAGAAACTGGCCCTCACAACATGAAATTGGATGCTCTTTCTTCAGCACAGAAGATCTCGTCCAAGGCTTTCTTGAAGTCACACAATTTTCTCCAGCGACTCGATTATTTTCTCCTTCACTTTTAAATCTTTTAACTCTAAGTTCTGATACCATTTATTAGGTAGGGGAATCAAAACAAAGCATACACAGAGCATAAAACTGTGAACAACAAACCAAATACAATACAACAACAATCACACAATTAATACAGTTGTTTATGTGGAAATCCAATGCTTCACGGGCAATGATAGTAAGTATTCTTATTATTCAAGGGAGAATTACAATAGCCAATCTAAGGCATACAACCATCCTCTCCTCACAGACACACTCACTACACATTGCAACATTGTACTCTCACCTTTATGGATATGCTCGTATATATAACATCTCTCAAATAGTTAGACTAACTCATTATAATTAGATCCACTAATTACATAATTTACACAATTCGTTCACAAAAAAATACACACACATTCATAACATACCTCCATACAGCATGAGAAATTTAGTTTCCAACCAAAAAAAATAACTCTGACAAAAAAAAATTAATTTTCATTTAAAAGATAGCTTTGCATTATTCTGATAAATAAAATCGAATGGAATAATAGTTCAACGTGCTCTCCATGATTTGAAAATAATTTAAATAACATAATATATTCACTGAGTAAAACTGATGATCTGAAAATAATTTAAATAACATAATATATTCACTGAGTAAAACGAAAGTGAGACTCCGTTGCAAATCAAACCAAATGCTTACCAATAACTCCATAATGTCAGTGCAAAACATTTATCTTTTATAATTATGAAACAATAGATTTCAGAATGAATTTAATTCCAAAGTCAAATATTAGTATTCCATAACTCATCAAATTCTTTAGTAATTTTGTTTTTTAATTAAGTCTAAGGTGTATATCTATTTAATTTTTTTTAGATTAATCAATTTTTAATTAAAAATATATAATGTTTATGTGAGATTTAACTTTACAAAAATATTCAAAAAAGCTTCCACAAATAAAAAACTAGGATTAACACATATAACCCTTATCCATGTCATTTTACATTCATTATTCATTAAAACAACTGATTAACATAGATTATTCATTAACCTAATTAACCTGCTTGCAACATGTAACGCAGCAAGATGCCATCCTCTCAAGGCCTTTATCAACCACATGTTAAGTGGCTGGTCTAGTAAATAATTCTTCTCTTGCTGCTGCTTATTATCTCATCGTTACTTATAATTCATCGTTATTTGAAAACAGCTACTGCATACATGAACAGTGGTTGATCGTAATCAAAATGCAAAGGTCAATCATGAAAAGGTCTCTCTTCTGATTCCAACGGCTTTAGGTTTTGGTGCACCCTTCATTAAATTATTTTATCTCTTCAATGATATGGATGGACAGGAGATCAAAGAACAGGAAACCAGAGAGTATTATTATTGATCTGTCTGTACAGAAAAGCTACATAGTTTATAGAATATTAATGAGTGGGCAAAAGCCTGCACTAGCTTCATCAAGTTGGAACTAACGGGCCCATGCCCATTGATTATTCTTCCCATCATTACTCAATCTCATTTTTTTATCATCCCTTATCGTTGAAAAACCTAAATCCTCCCTCTACTTGTTCTGCTGGTTACGCTTGCAGCCTGCAGAAGGTGTAGATATTGAGAAAATACAATAACACAAGCACAACAAGATAATTGCAAAGACCAATAACCTTTTACAAAGGAGAGAATGATCTATTAGATCTACTTCCTGATTACATTGAAGAGCTCTTCTATTTATAATAGGTTGAGAGGAGACAACAGTGATGAAGGTAGATGGATAACTCTCTCATGAAGTAATGAGACAAGTAGATGGATGAGATAAGTCAAAGAAGCACATGGTGATTATCCATAAACACCCAAAAAGGATGACATGACCTACCTATCTAAGTAAACTTATACATCAACACCCCCCCCATAAGTGCAACTTAGGGAAGTAATATATATATATATATATATATATATATATGAATCATGGATACTAGCCTACTAATGTATCCAATACAAACTCTCATAAGTGGAGAAAAGGAGAAAACCCGTAGGAAAAAAACTCCTCCCCGAAAGAGAGAAAACAACAGAAAATAGGAGGTCTTAAGGTAACCCCCCAGAGACAACTTCTTTGACCCCAAGCATCAATCGTAGTTGTAGAAAGAGAGGTGATGCCAAAGGTTTAGTGAAGATGTCAGCAACTTGTGCTTCAGTAGGCAAATACTCCAGGTTGAGAACACCATCCTGGATGAGTTGGTGAATGAAGTGCATGTGGATCTCAATGTGTTTGGTCCATTGATGTTCCACTGGGTTGCGAGATATGTGTATGGCACTCTGATTATCACACCAAAGAGTGGTGGGACAATCCTATTGAATGCCAAACTCTATAAAGAGTTGTCGAAGCCAAAGAACCTCCTGACTTGCAAGAACTGCAGCACGATACTCAGCTTCCGCAGAGGATAAAGAAATTGCAGATTGCTTTTTACAAGACCATGTAATAGGTGTGGAGCCAAGACAATAGACAAAGCCAGATGTGGCCTTTCAATCATCAACCGAATCCCACAAGATTAGAGGCACCAGAAGAGTACTGAATACCAAAATTGGTAGTATCGTGAATGTACCTCAAATGCGTTTCGCTGCCTTCCAATGACTCTCATGAGGATCTTGAGAGAACCAAGAGACAAGTCCTACTACAAAAGATATGTCAGGACGTGTATGAGTCAGATATAACAAACTCACAATCAATTGTCGATACAATGAAGGATTAATATGTGGTGATGAGCAACTGGCAGAAGCCTTCCAATGACTCTCATGAGGATCTTGAGAGAACCAAGAGACAAGTCCTACTACAAAAGATATGTCAGGATGTGTATGAGTCAGATATAACAAACTCCCAATCAATTGTCGATACAATGAAGGATTAATATGTGGTGATGAGCAACTGGAAGAAAGTGTGACTCCTGGCTGAAATGGAGTAGGAGAAGGTTTACAATCAACCATGCCAAAGCGCTGAAGTAAATCAAGTGCATACTTTTGCTGAAAAATGGAGATTCCTTCAGAAGAGCGAAGAACGTGGAGACCAAGAAAACAATGTAGAATCCCCAAATCTGTCATATCGAATTGCCCCATCAATGCTTGTTGAATACTCTGAATCATAGATGAAGAACTCCCAGTGAGAATTAAATCATCCACATACAGAACCAAAATCAAGAGATCAGTTCCATGCTTCTGAGTGTAAACTGTAGGATTAGAATGACAGTGATCAAACCCAGAAGAAATAAAAAAACTATCCATCTTCTCATACCAAGATTGAGGATCTTGTTTGAGACCATAAAGAGAACATCTGAGCTGACAAACAAGAGAAGAATCCTGCACAAAACTAGGGGGTTGTTCCATGTAGATTTCCTCATCTAAGTCACCATGTAGAAAAGCGGTCTTTACATCCATTTGGTAGACTGACCATCCTTGCAAAGAAGGGAGAGAAAGAACAAGGCGTATAGAATTCATCTTGGCAACAGGGGCAAAGGTCTCAGAGTAATCAATCCCTTCAACTTGTGAAAATCCCTTGGCCACCAATAGAGACATCTGCTGCATACTTGGTTTTATAGATCCATTTACAACGAACCAGCTTTCGTCCCTTTGGAAGATACACAAGATCCCATGTGTGATTCTTCATCAATAAAGAATACTCCTCTGTCATGGCAACATCCCACTCAGGTATGCCAACAGCATTAGAAAATTGTTGTGGATCATTTGAGATAGTATGACTCAAGAAGGAGACACCTATTATTTGTGATTGAATAGGGGAAGAGGATGAGGCTGAATAGATGAAATCAATTGGCTCATAGCCATACCTGTTAGGCCTCTTTCTCTCACTCCTGAGATGCAGTTCTTGATCAAGTTGTTCATGTTCTTGATCAATTTGTTCATGATGCTCATGCTCCATTGCTGCAGGTGGTAGATAATCTTCTGGTTGATGTTGAATTTCAAAAGGTTCATCATCATTTTCTAAAGAAAATTCAACACAATTGTCTACATGACAATCTGAAGATGGAGAAAGATTTGATGTGGGGTTGAATCCTTCATCAAAATGGACAGCTCGTCGAAAAAAGACTTCTTTAGTAATAGGTTCAAATAACCTATATGCTTTTATGTCCTCACAATAACCAACAAATATTAATGGTTGTCTTTTCTTCTCCATAGCTTTGCATTTTTCAACTGGTATTAAGGCCCATGATGGACTGCCAAATACTCTAAAAGCAGAGACATCAGGATTAACATGGCTCCAAGCTTCCTCTCGAGTCTTATGCAGTACTTCCCGATGAGACATCCTATTTTGAATGTAGTTTGCACAGTTTACTGCTTCAGCCCAAAAGGAGGGTGCCATGTTCTTGGACTGAATCATACAGTTTTCCATTTCTTTTAGTGTTTTGTTCTTTCTTTTAGCAACACCATTTTGCTGAGGGTTATAGGGAACAGTGTGTTGATGTTGAATTCCATGTTCTCTACAAAAATCTATTAATCCCTCATTGACATACTCCCCACCATTATCTGTGCGTAGTTTCTTGATAGAAAGAGATGACTGCTTCTCAACAAAAGCCTTGAAGTTCCTAAAAGTAGCAAGGACCTCACTCTTGTACTTAAGAAAGTACACCCAAGAGCGATGTGAGAAGTCATCAATGAAGGTGAGTGCATACTTAGCCCCTAAAAATGAGCGAGTTGGAAATGACATGAGATCGCTATGTACCAACTCAAGAGGTGTTGTAGCACGCCATGCTTCTCCTTTAGGAAAAGGATCTTGATGTTGTTTTCCAAGGACACAACCTGGACAAACTCCATCAGTACAAGAAACTTTATGAAGACCAAGCACCAATTTTTGGGTACTTAACTGCTTCAGATATCTGTAGTTGAGATGTCCAAATCTTTCATGCCAAAGCTTACTCAAAGCATCAGCATGTGCAATGAAAGAGGAACCTAAGGAAGACTCAGAAGAAGCAAACTTATATAGTTGAGAACTATGATCTACTTTTCCGTATGCAACAACAATGTCTGAATTTTGTAGTTCTCGGATGATTACATCATTAAGAGAAAACTCTATTGTTTTTCCATTACCATAATGACAAATCTGATATATAGAGAGAAGATTTGCAGAGATGTGAGGAACAAGAAGAACATCATTAATGCAACCTTTATCTAACTGCACTGTGCCAGATCCAAGAACATCCAGCTATGTAGAGTCTCCAACTGCAATCTGCCAAATGCTACATTGAGATGTAGAAGCCAACAATTCATGAGAATGAGTCATGTGGTGTGAAGCACCAGAATCAAGTATCCAGCTATTTGAAGATGCATACAAAGCTTGAGTTGATAAAGCATGTCCTTTACTAGTAGAAGAAGGTTTTGGTACTGAAATCTTATGCTGCTTCATGGCTTCATTCAAAACTTCAAGTTTCAACCAACACTTAGATTCTACATGCCCAAGTCTGCCACAAAAGCTACAGGTGTCATTTGACTTCTTCTTCTTTGTCTTGGAGGAAGACTCGCCAAACTTGGAAGATGGAGGAAATGGTTTTGTTTTCTGTTGAGACTTGGAGGTAAACTCAGGAATTGGAGCAAAATCTCTCTTCTGCTTATACCAAGTCTTGTGCTTAGTTTTGGTGTTTTGAGCCACAAGATCCTTATTGTTAGAGCCATAAAGACCATCTAATTGAGTAAGCTTAGATTGTTCTCTAGTAAGACGCTCATAGAAAATCTCAAAGGAAGGCATTTTAAACTCACTTCCTAGTGCATCCATAGTAGAATAAAATGAAGAAGAAAATACCTGATAAGGACCTTTTAGCTTGGATAAAATCAAGAAGATGCACTCTTTATCTGATTTAGTTTTTCCGCACCCTTTTAGCTGAGCCACTAGTGCCCTGAATTTGGTGATATAGTCTTCAACGGATGCATGCTCATCCGGTACCAATGATGACAACTCCTCTTCCAATTGTAGGGCTCGAAATTCATTGATTTTTCCAAATAAGGAATCCAACTTGTCCCAACTTGCTTTCGGAGTTTTACAATCAACTATGTGGAACAACAAGCTATCTGACACATGTAAATCGATGAAGCCCATGGCTTCATCAAGCTTATTTTGATAGGTGAACCTCTCGATTTCCTTAGTGAACACAGGTTGAGCCTCGACCAACATTTGCCAGAGCCCTTTTGATTGCAACAACTGTTGCATCTTAAGTTTCCATGTATGATAATTATGGGGAGTTAGGAGCTCAACAATCCTTAACTCTTCCATTTACAATAGATAATACAAAGAAAACACAGATTTATGTCTATGTAATTTGTTTACAATAGAAGGTTTGGTTTTTTTTCCAGACCCAAACACAAAATATAATTTAAAAGCATTTACAGCATTGCCCTGCGCTCTTTTTTTCTGACATATTTAATTCAATTACATAATGAATTAATAACTTAAAAAGAGTTTTGCAATACACGTACATATAGCTGAGATGAAATTAAATAGAAGTTATTTCCCGTCTATTGACAGATAAAACCGAAATCAACATTTGTTGACGGAAAATCCCACTTGATTGTTAACCCGGTCAAACGAAACTCGGATGAGGGCTCGCAGTCTCCTTCATTTCCTCTCCGCGCAATATTGAGAAGATCAAGTCACTCCTTAACTCAGACGGTCGAATAGATCTGGTGGAGCTGTCCTTACCCACCATGGAGGGTCTCCCTCCAGGCGTAGAGTCCACCTCCGATCTCGAGAACGAGAAGATACCTCTGCTCACACCGGCAGTGATTATCAGACTGGTTCTAGCTATAACATCGAAAATGCTTACCAGAGTGTCTCTGATTATCAGAGTGACTCTCGTTATAATGTCGATTTGGGCTATAACACCAACAGTGGTTATGAACAAAACCAATCAGATGATTATGAGAGAGATTGACAGGAGGTCAAAAACGACAAGCGTAAGGAGCACATCGGGGAGCTCGGAGCCATGGCTGCCAGAGCCTATGCACTGTATGAGAAGCATGAGGCAAAGAAGGATCCTGAGAATGCTCAGAGGCATAGGATAGAGGAGGAAGTCACTGCGACGACTGTTGTGGGCAGCGATGGGTATGCATTCTAGGAGCGCCACGAGAAGAAACAAGATGGCTTACTGCATCTATCATACAAAATGAGAAGGGGTTTGCATTTTAGCTCTGATACCATGTAGATATTGAGAAAATACAATATCACAGGCACAACAAGATAACTCCAGAGACCAATAACCTTCTACAAAGGAGAGAGTGATCTATTAGATCTGCTTCCTGATTACATTGAAGAGCTCCTCTATTTATAATAGGCTGAGAGGAGACAACATTGATGAAGGTAGATGGATAACTCTCTCAGGAAGTAATGAGACAAGTAGATGGATGGGATAAGTCAAAGAAGCACATGGTGATTATCCATAAACAACCAAAAATGATGACATGACCTACCTATCTAAGTAAACTTATACATCAACAGACGGAACATGATCATGATCTGCAGACTCTGCATAAATGAGACTTTGGGCCGCAATATATTCTTTTTAAAAGGCTGATGGATGATCCAAAAAAATCTTAACTAACATTTTGAGCATTACATTTACAGATAGACTGTCTCAAAACTGGTGGTAAACTTGAGTACTGTAAATTTTAGTTTGCTTTGAAAAGAAATGATTTATTAATCTTTATTATATAAAAAGAGATCAACTTTACTTTAGATTCAATCAAAATTGACTATTTCTTAATTTATATGATTTCTTACCATATAAATATATGAACTTCATATGGATTCTTACACCTATAAAATATATGAACTTCATGATAATATATGAAATTTTAAGACATCAAAATAAATATATAAACTTCATATGGATTCTTACACCTATAAAATATATGAACTTCATGATAATATATGAGATTTTAAAACATCAATCATTCAAATTAAAGATCACACATGAATTTTAATATTGTTGGTCAACCAACGGAACTTTAAGAATATAGTAATACGTAACATTGAACCCTATGATCACTCTAATCAATTTATAAATGTTGAAAAGTAATACGTAACATTGAACCCTATGATCACTCTAATCAATTTATAAATGTTGAAAATTATTAAGGGTTAATTAAACTTATTATGGACAATTACTTTTTATAGTAAAGTCTTGATGACTATAAATGTTAAGAGCATTTAAGGATCATATTGAATCAATTTAGATTAACTTAATTGTAATATAATTAAATATATAATTTGTAAATTAAAAATAATTTAATTATATAAAGTATTTTAAATATATATATATATATAATTAAAATTAAAAAAATCATAATAATATTATAAATTTATTTTTTATTCCTCAAACAAAAGTTAAATATTATAATTATTATAATTATTTATTTGAAAGTTATGATGGATCTACACTAATTAACTTATGCCGATCTCATGATACTACTTGTATTTAGAAACTTGCAAAATCTTTATTAAAAATTTCAAATTTGTAATATCTATTTAATAAACATCTTGAAAATGATATTTAATATAAATGGATACTTTTTTTTATTAATAAAACAGATATAAAAATATAGACTATCATAATTAAAATATAAATTATTTTACTTAAAAATATATTTTTAATAAATGTCTTGAAAATAATATTTAATATAAATGAATATTTTTTATTATTAATAAGAAAGATATAAAAATACAAGTTATCATATTTTAAATATAAATTATTTTACTTAAAAATCATTCAGAATAGTCATAACTAGTCTTATGCTTTATAATCTTTTAAATCTCTTGTGTAGTGTAGGAGATAATATGTATGTTATCTAGTCTCTTTATGTATTTTATGATTTGCATATTGTTTTTTAAGAATATGTTGGTATAGTTAGCAAAGTAAGGGAGCTTTTGATCAAGGTAATGTTTGAAAAGTTGAGTTCTAAATTTAAATATTGATTAAAATTTATATAAAATATTCAATTTTTTTTTTAAGAAGCCAATAAAACCTAAAACATATAGACATTAAACTAATTAAATAGACTTGAGAAATTATTAACCAAAAACAATTTGCAGCATTATATTTATTAAAAAAATCTTAGTAAACATAATTGTATCATATATCATATTTTTAAAGTAACAAATTTGGCATGCCAATGTTCAAGGACAATAATGAAGAATGGAGATTTAGCATCCCACTTTTAAGGCCCATAATGAAAAATAAGGATTAGGGTTTCACTTGACATATCACCAAATCATCCACAATTATGTACAGATAGGTTATTTATCAATTGTGCATTATCATTATGTATTTTATAAATGAATTGTCTTATTCCTTTGTTGTTTCATTACAATATGGTTTACAAGAATGTTGACGACATTCTTTGAATCACTTTGGATCAAATATTTAATATTTAAATATCTCTAAACTCTTTAACTTTAAAAGAATGCAAAAGGCTTATGAAAAAAAACAGCCTTAATTTTACTTTGTACACTTAGTAGATTGAAGAAATGGCACATCTGTAATGTATCAATATATCGTTTTTAAATACACAATTTTTATGGTTTTGATATAGATTAATCATTTTTTGGTATGGTTTTGATATAGATTAATCATTTTTTTATGTTCTAGTCAATAGATATTTTTATTTTTTTATTATTTAAAGGATACTATTTAAAGTAAACTCTATAATTTTTTAGGTATAAGGTTTATCAACAAGAAAATTGGAAGCCATCTCAATAAAAGAATTAAACATGAGTGGAGAAAATAACAATCATTTCTCTCAGCCACCCAAATTAAACCAATTAACAAATTTAAAAATCTATCTACAATTTCATAATTTACATTTCATCATAAAACTAAAAACATAATTACTAAATCTCATCACACTATCAAATAAAATGCGTTGTTTACTATACTATTAAAACCATCCTGTTATCTCAGTTTGACATACTCCTGTACTTAATTATTACTGGATCCAGTGGCGTCACATAAAATATTGAGCTTTGTCCCCAGGCCAACCCAGCTCTGTTTACTGAGAACGATTAAACTAATAACGATTTAAAAAAGACTCCCATTTTTCTCTCTAAGCTTTCCTCCTACCATTAGTTAATGTTGCATCTAGTGGTGCCACATAAAATATTTCTCGCTTGTCCCCGGACAAACCAATGATTTGCCTTAGTCTAATAAAGAGAATCGAATCGAACTATTGCTCAAGGTGCTCCATGATCTGAAAATTATAAAAATAAACGAAATATAATATATTCCATGATTCAAAGATAAAGTAACACTCCACTGTAAATGAAACCAAAGGCATACCAATGACTCCATAAGGTCAATGCAAAACATTTATCATTATAATTGTCAGACAAAGATATTCCAATATTGAATTTCATTCCAAAGTCAAGATTCGTATTCCACCACCCATCAGAATCCCTGTCATATTGTTTCTGAATACATAATTCTTCCATTGCTGCTGCTTAACTTATGATTACTTATAATTTATTGTTATTTGAAAACCGCAACCCCATACATGAACAGTGGTTAATTGTAATCAATAATGCAAAGGTCGATCATGAGGTGGTCTCCCTTCTCATTCCAATAGGTTTATGTCTTCGTGCACGATTGATTAAATGATTTTATCGATTCAATGTAATGGATGGACACGTGATCACAGGAAACCAAAATATACTATTATTGATCTGTATGTGCAGACAAGCTACATAGTTCATAAAGTATTAATGAGTGGGCAAAACCCTGCACTAACTTTGTAAAGTTGGTCGTAACGGACCCATTGATTATTCTTCCATTATTATTCAATCCCATGCTTTTAACATCCCTTATCGTTAAAAACCTAAATCAAAAAAGCTCTCGGGAAAACGTTCCCTCTACTTTGCTGCTGGTTACGCTTGCAACCTGCACAAGGAACATGATCTACATATTATGCATAATTATATTTACTCGAAAGTACATAGTATTTTATAAGGATCCTTACAACTATAAAGTATACTATACGGGCTTTGTGATTATACATGGGATTTCTCAAAAGACAATCATTCAAATTAAAAACTAAAAACTAGACATGAATCTGAGCATTATTAGTTCAAGCTCTCATGTTATTTACAGTGACCCGATCCAGCAATATCGCATGGGTGAAGAAGGGCACTGTCGCTTAACAAGCTCTCTCGTGAGTTTAGATCATGACAGGACTAGAGGAAGAAGCCACCGAGATAGGGGAGAGTGGAATTTCGTGTGGAGGGATCAAATCCTAAGATATAAGAAGGAACGCCAACCGCGAAGGCAGCTCTCTGGGTCCCCACTGACGCTGGGGTGAGAAAGCATGGGGAGAAAACATGATCAGATACCCTGGTAGTCCATGCCGTAAGCGTATTCGTCCTTGGTCTACTTGCCTACTAAGTAAGATTAGGATCAGGGGGCAGCTAACGCGTGAAACACTCCGCCTGGGGAGTACAGTCGCAAGATTGAAACTCAATGGAATTGACGGGGGCTGCACAAGCTGTGGAGCACGTGGTTTAATTGGCTACAACGCACAGAACCTTACCAGCCCTTGACATATGAACAAGTGTCCCTGTCCCTAACGGGATGGTGCGAAAATTCATACTGGTGTTGCATGGCTGTTGAAAATTCATACTGATCAATGTCATCGCCCCTTCTCAATGAATCAATAGGGCGAGGGTGAGAAACCGAACAGCTCGCCCGACATAGGTTATTTATTGCTCACCCATAGAAGGGTGAGGAGAGCGTTTAACTCGTCTCAACCAAAGGGAGAGGAGGGCGATGCCAGTGCCTCTTTTTTTAAATTGATGAAACTCCTGTGAAGGCAGGTGTGTGCTGCACTCACAAGAGACTGCCAGTTATATGCTGGAGGAAGGTGGAGATGACGTCAAGTCTTCATGGCCTTTATGGGCACACCTGCTACAATGGCAATGAGAATGGGAAGCAAGGCCGTAAGGCGGAGAGAATCCATAAAGACGGCCTCAGTTCGAATTGTTCTCTGCAACTCGAGAACATGAAGTTGGAATCGTTAGTAATCGCGGATCAACATGTCGCGGTGAATATGTACCCGGGCCCTGTACACACCACCACCTGTCATACCCTCGGAGTTGATTTCGCCAGAAGCATCAGACCAATGATCACCCTATTTATGTATGTTCCACTACTGTGGCCCATGGAGGTTGGGGTGGTCTTAATGGCGCATACCACAGTGGGGTTTTCTACTGGGGTGAAGTAGTAAAAAGGTAGTAGTAGGGGAACCTGCGGCTGGATCGAATCCCTCTTTTCCTCTAGGACTAATTTGTTTATGTTAGACGAATAAGTTGAGCGATCTGTTCCATGATTTTCTCCATGATTTGCTCTGCGATTTGCTCCTTTGATTGAGCAAATCGTTCCTTTGATTGTTTAGTTAACTGCAAGCGTTTGGTTTCTTGTTTTCATCACCGTGTTAGACTGTTAGCCGCTTCGTTATTTACGAAGCAATTCCTGCATGTAATTTCCTTTAAATATCAATCCAATAATGAGATCATAGCGTGGTGTTTTTATGCAATTCTTTTTGTCCTGTCAAATTTGTTTTTCTGTTTCCTCTGTTCTGCAATTCGTTTTTCTGTTGTTGCAGATTTGTTTTCATGGTATCAGAGCAGGCTGCAGATCTAGCCTCTGTCCAGCTTGCCGAATTGCGAAACGTCTTTCAGCAAGCTCTGTAAGATCTCTTTTTTTTGTGCAATTTTTTTTAGCTGCC
>JASDQU010205686.1:10207-27548 GCA_032191745.1 Picea mariana
TATGTAGAACCAACCATTTAAATATTTTTATCTTTGTCCAATGAGGGTAACTCCAAATTCGTTCCCAATGAGGTTCCATGTCTCGCTGGGTTTGGCCTGCTATAGAGTGTATGGCTTCTTTCATAGAAAATTATCCACCATCTGTCCTTTCCCATCTCAATTGGTATTCCTCCTCCAAGAACCAAATCTTCCTTTTACCCACCTCCTCCTCTATCTCTTTGACCAGTTGCGCATCCCGAGTGTTGTCTTGATTTTGTAAATTGTCCCATATTCGCCATTTTGGCATCTCCTCCCCTTGTTTCCAGTACTAACAAACTATTACTTTACCTTGAGCGAACATTTCTTGTTTTATCTTGTCCTTGTATTGTTTTTCCATCTTGGGTTCTTGTTGCCATGAATCTTCCCAAAATCGCATTGTTTGTCCATTACTGATTTCCCAGAAACTGTGATCCTGGATCCACTTTTTATTCCTCCAAGCTAAGTTCCATATGGTTGATCCTTATCTTGTTCCTGTGAACCTGATTAGCTCCTAAGGATTGATACATGGAGCATATTTTTCTTTCCATAGGCTAGCCCACAACATCGAGCTGTTTTTAACCCATCTCCACCACAGCTTTTCTCTATAGGCTTCATTTGTTACTTGTGGGTCTTGTAGACCAAGAGCCCCTTTGCTATTTCGCCAACACATTTTATCCCAGGCCACTAACGCCCATTTCTTTTTATCCTCTATGCCTCTCCATAAGAAATTTACTTGGATTGTTTTAAATTTCTATAAAATACCTTTTGGGGTTGGGAACACTGACATTAAATATGCTGGGATCGCTTGTAATATTTCCTTTGTTAGAATTAAATGACCAACTAAATTAAGGGTTCTGTAGGTCCATATTTTTACTCTCTCTTGCAACTTGGTGAGGATCCCTTCCCAAGTAGTGTATTTACTTTCCTTGTCTATTAGGGGCACACCCATACATCTATTGGGAAGGGTTTTCCTCTCAAACCCCATGATGTTGGAGAGATTCCTTTGGACACCAATATTGGTGTTGAAGAAGTAAATCATATATTTTGAGTGGTTTATTTTTGTCCCTGAGGCTTCTCCGAAATTAACTAGGATCTTATTGTAGGCTCTAGGTTCCTTGACAATGGGAATCTCATGTAGCATTGTGTCATCCACAAACTGTTGATGAGTTGTTGTAAGGCACTCTTCATATAGTATGAGTCCTTTTATAGTTCCTTCTTCCATTGCATCTTTTATGGTTCTACTTAACCCTTCCATCATAATGATAAACATGAAGGGTGACAATGGATCTCCTTATCTGAGGCCCCTGGAAGGGTAAAATGGTTTTGTTGGGGCTCCGTTGAACAATAGTGAGAAACTAGTCATAGACACCAAGTTCTTTACCCACTGGATCCAGTGTTCGTCAAATCCATAGTATTCCAATGATTTTTCCATATAGTTCCATCTTAGTTTGTCATATGCTTTGGCAAAGTCAAGTTGAATTATAATACCAACGTTTTTCCTACTTTTCACAGTATGAATTATTTCATGGGTTAGAATGATGTTATTGATTATTTTCCTTCCCTCTACAAAGCCTAAATATTCCTTTGAAATCAGAATTGGGAGTAGGGGTTTCAGTCTATTAGTGATAACTTTCGATATCATCTTGTACACCACATTGCATAGGGTGATCAGTCTGAACCTATCCAAAGTCCTCGCCTCATTTTCTTTGGGTATCAAGGTGATCATAGTGGAATTTAGGGATTTATCTTGAGTCTTCCACTATGCCATAAATATCATATTTAACCACATCCCAACAATATTTAAAGAAGTCTACAGTAAAACCATCAGGTCCTGAGGCCTTTCCATTTGGCATCTCCTGGATCACTTGGTCAATTTCTTCAAGAGAAATAGGTTTATTTAGATTCAAGTTATGATCCACTATAACCACTCTGGGTATATGCCTTAATATCCTATGGATTTATTCAGATCTGTCCAAGTTGGGTTCTCTCACTATATTATGAAAATGATTAACAAGAGTATTTTCAATGTCCAAGTGGTATTCTTTCTCTATCCCTTATTGGTCACATATATTCAAGATTTTATTATGATTTCTTCTCGCTAAAGTCAACCTATGGAAGAACTTTGTATTTTTTTCTCCTTCCTTTAACCACCGCACTCTGGACCTCTGTCTCGACAAGATATCCTCTTGTTTACATATAGTCTCCCACTTATGACTCAAATGATTCTCCTCTTTTTTCCTCTCCTCGTTACAACTTTCTCGGATAAACTGTTCTTAGAGCCGACAAATTTTATCCTCTAGATATTTTTTAGCCTGGTCAATATTCCCAAATACTTCCTTATTCCACTGCTTGAGTTTTTCTTTTATGTATTTTAGCCTTCTTTGAAGTTTAAAAATTTGTGTTCCCTGTTCTTGGATGCTCTCTTTCCACGAGATCTTGATGTTCTCCTTGAAATTTGGTTGCTCAATCCCGAAACTTTCGAACTAGAACGACTTATTTTTTGGGGTTACCTGGAAGTTTGCCTCCAATAGAATACTCCATTGATCTGATCTCCCCCCAAGGAAGAATGTTTCCTTCCATTATTATACATTGGATGACTATTGATTTCAATATTAAGAACAGGTCTAATCTCGAGGCTATTTGTTGGTGAAAGATTCTTTTGTTGTTCTAGGTGAAATCACCAGTACTAGTTTTGATATCAACTAGCTTGGTTTTTTCTATGAAGGACGAAAAAGCCTTTGCATCTCAGTCCAGTCTTATTATACCTCCTTTCTTTCCAGCCAAAGTGGTAATTATATTGAAACTACCTGCTAAAATCCAGTGAGGGTTCCGATTTCGATCACTTAAGTTTTCTATGTCTAAAATCATTTGTTTTTTATCTTCAGGTAGTTGAGGGCCATAAGCATTAGTTCACATAACCCTCTTTGGACCCCCTATCACTTGCGTGATTATAGACACATAATGCTTAGTAGCTTCTACCGAGAGAAATTACACCTTTTGTGGGTTCCAAAGGGTGAGTATGCCTCCAACAAAATTTTGACTATCTATATTCAATACATTATAAATATTCCAAGTTTCCTTACTTATTTATACCATTTTTTCTAAGGTACATTTGGTTTCTTGGATAAAAAAAATGTCTGGTTTTTCCACTTTGAGTTGATTTTTTAAAAATATTTGTTTCCAGGGGTTGTTCAGGACTTTTATATTCCAAGTGATAACCTTCATTTTAAACATTTTGAGCAGCAGGGGGGTATGGAAAAACTTTTTGATCTTACCCAAGTTAATCATAAGCACTCCTAGTTCATGCAAGTCCACACTGTTGGATTTCCTCCCCTTCTTCCTCTTCTCTTTCTTTAGAGAGTGTTGTTGTTGACTGTCTCCTTCCTTGATAATGAGGGTCCCCATTTCTCCATGCATTTATTTGATTCCTCTTTGTTTTTCTTCCTTCCTCATTATTGTTACGCCTTTTTCATCACCTTGGTGAGAAAAATAGAGGTTCTTGCAAGCTTAGTTGGGTCTACTGAGTAGGACAGCTGTAAAGAAAAGAGTTAGGGAAAGAAAATAAAAACTACAATTAAAAATTAAACTAAGAGATGCAATAAAAACTAAATTCATGAGCATAGGGACATAGAAACAAAAAGAACCAAAAGACCCATGTCACCAATGTTTGAGGCTGATCTATTAGTGAAAACAAAGAACCAAGAAGAAAGAGGACTATGAGTCCCTTCTTCCTCCAAGGGAAGGCTCTTGGACCCTCACTAGCTAGCTCTTCTTACAACAAAAAAAATGTAAAATGGTGATGAAAGAACTCTTTACAAATCCACTCAATGGGTGAGGTGGATTGTCCAATGCTATGGTGCCAATATGCTCTTGACAAGGATGGAGTCCTCAAGACAATAGAGGCAGCATAACATTACTTTGAATTCCCAGAGAAAATGAGGTGCATCCATGTCTTTTTATAGCATTCATTTGGGTTATTGTTTAACTGCTTTGTAGTGTGAAAAGAGGCCAATTAGGGCATTCTCAGGTCTTTGACTAGCCCACCAGTCAAATCTAATCTAGATTTGAGGGTCAAATCGGCTTGGGAGCTGAACCATAAGTGGGTGGGAGGCCAACCACTCTCATAAATGCATCGTTTAGTAGGTGCACATCTTTTTGCGCTAACAGTTGCGCATCATGCGCCTGTGCATGATTTCTGCATTCCTGTTTTGCGCATGCGCGCATACACCAAATGTCTGCATAGCGCTCTTCAATTTTTCACTACTTTGTATAGTTTTTGACCTTTTTTGAATGCTTTGGTATTAATTCAGGTCTATGGATGACTTCATCACTGTTTGACGATGCTGAGTTCTTGTAACCATGTGTGGACGAAATTTCAGTGATAACAGATGCCCACTGATGGATGAGGTTAGGAGCATATGTATGGCCGAAATCCATCAATGTTTCTTCTACTGAGAATGTTGTTGTAAGAGAGACAAATAGTGGGATCGTCCGGAGAGATTTGTTGGAGGAAAAAAATGAACCGATAGGACCTGACCTTCTAGGTGTGTAAAATATAAAACTGTGTACAAACGAGGCGAGCATGCCCCATGCTCATGTCATGTAACTCTGAAAAAAGATGATGGAAGTGTTGGTGTAGACAACTGCAGCGCCCTCAAGGGTGGTTGTGATAAAGGCAGAAGAAAATTCTGCAAATGAACATACTTTGAATAGTAGGTAGCGATCACGGTAATAAGTAGCAACGATTATGTGGGCATTGATAGCCCAGCCAAGTTCAGAGGTCTTTGGAAAATGAGAGAAATAACTACAATAGTCGCAAAGTAAGACCCACCATAACATGAGAAAGTGTTGGTGTCGAATGTCATGGGGGTCAACGACAGCAGGGAGAAATGGTGTTTCACCCTGTGCTGTCCAAGATCTCTCATTGAGTGGAGAATGAGAATCAAGATATTGTCGCCCTTCTGGAAAACTGTGCTGATGTTGACAAAAAGGGGAACATGACTCTTAGAAGAAAATAGCTTCGTGAAATATACTGGGGTGAGGAAGTGGCAGATGTACATGGACGAAGTCAATATGTGGGAAGACTCAATACTGCCCTTGGTTGGAGTATGTGTGAGAGAAAAAGTGGCTACAATCGTTCAACTAGGTCGAGTGTCAGGGGGACGACAAGACCGGGGATAAGTTGTGCCAAAGGCGGGACAAGGTGAATAAATGCAGAGGGCAGAGGTAAGTGACCTGTGGGATACTCTGAAGATACGAATGATGCTGAAAAGGGTAGATGAGAAGTAGTGCTCCAACCAAGGGTGACATGGGTTGCGGTTGGCCAAAAAAGAGGGAAGCAGGTCGCCAAAGGTGACGACAAAAAGGGGTAATGTAACGACTGAAAATAAAGGCGTTTGTACAATAAATAATGAATAATTGGCTAGAAATGTACAAATATAGAAACGGGTGCCCCAGTGTGATATGGGTGGCCCATGTAGGGCATAATTTGCTCGAAAAACTGATGAAGGGTGGGGGCCCCATTGGTGAGTTTCTGTATGAGGTGGGTGAAATGAACGGAGATTTGTAGATGGGCAAACTGATTGTGGATGAAATGTAGGGTTCATGATACTGCGGAGGTGCAGTAAAAAAATAGAACCGTGAAGAGATGATATGGGAGTCCGTGTGGGAAAGCTAGCAAAATGAGGAGAAGAAGTATGTGGTTGATTCACGACATGATGAAAGACTATCAGGACTCCCATCCCTAAAGGGTTTTGAAAAACAACATGAGTGTCAAAAGTGTCAAAAGGTGCTATGAATGGGACAAATCATGTGGGTAAGAATGCTACTGGGGAACAGTACCAAAAATGCAAATGGAGGTCAGGGTACTGCAGAGCCGGGAATGGGGATCCTAGAGGCAAAGGTCAGAGGGTGTGACTGGAAATGTAAGTGCTATATAGAGGGAAAGACTACATGCCAGTGCTGAGTATATACCTGAAGGGGTTGTGCCGATGTATGGAGATCAAGTACCTGCACACATGAAAACCAAATATCCAACGTGAACAATATCTGAAAAGAATCAAAGATATGAGCATGTATTTGATAAGTGTGAAAATGTGCATGCTTACCTGACCAGGGTATGAAAAAATGGCACCTCGAAGGCTCAGGATGAAAAGAGGCCCAGGGATTGTTGTGATGTAGATGATGAGATGTTGATCCCATGGCTAAAGACGGATCGAGAAACGAACACCGTGGGCTCCCAGAATAGTGAGTGGAACTTTGGCAAAAAGGCCTACATATAGATGTAGGGCCCACATTGCCACCTCATTTGTACCTGCTGCAATATTGACTGAACGAGTAGTTTTCAAAGGAGATTTGGAGATTTAGAGAGGATGAGGCATCTGATTGGTGATTAGCGAGCATCAGGTTAGTTTTATGATCATCCTGCATAGAAATAGGATTTCATTTTTTGGGCAGGGGCTATACGGAGGGCCATACAGAGGGGTTTTGTGGGTGTGGGCCCCACATGCGTGAACGATCCGGAAGTAGGCACGCATACATGCGTGAATGCCCACCGGATAGACATGCATGGCGGTGCAAGTGAGGTAATTAAAGGTGCGCACTATGTGCGCACCTGTTGGCTGTACAGATGCGCTCTTGTGCGCGACTGTAGCGTGGATAGGTGTGCACTAGTGTGCGCCTATGTAGGTAACATACATGCCTGAGAGCGTGCCTATGTAGGTAACAGGCGCTTCTGAGAGTGCGCCTGTGAAGCTAACAGATGCGCATATGTGCACGCCTATGAAGCTAATAGGTGCGCATACGTGCGCTTCTGTGAAGTGAACAGGCGCGCATGTGTGTGCACCTGTGGGTTGAAACAACCGCGCCTTAGAGGTAAGGTTGACAGGTGGAAAATTGATCTTTGTGTTGTTGTTAAAGGTCTTGTGGGTTGATATAAGACTCTTTGTTGTGGCTGCAGGTGGACAGTTTGCACGATGCCAGTGGGTTTGCGAAAGTGAGATTGGTCTCAGCTACGAGACACCGTGGCTATTTAGGAGCCAGGTGTGCGAGCAAATTTGGCAGCCTGTGGGTTACTAAAGTTCTTTGAGTGCCCATTGATACGGGCGCAGGAGTATCTTTTGCAGTTCCTAATCCGAATGTGGAGTCTGGAGCTTCACTGCTTCCTTATGCGAGGAGAGCAGATCCCCTTCATTGCAGAGGAGGATGTGTACTTCTTGACCGGGCTCTTGTTTCGGGGTGTGCCCCTACCAACTGAGTCGGTGCTACTAAGGGACCTGACCCTAGAGACTTTTGGCCGGAGATACTGTTCAGTTCAGAAATTTATGTGCGGCATGGTTGTGAGTGTTGGGTCGATAGATGCCCTAGCGCATCGCTGTATAGTAGCGATGATTGTGAGAGTATATGGGTCACTGGCGACCCAACGGATCAGTGGGGGCCAGTTATTGGTGATGGGGAGAGTGCTGGCTGACGAGCAGTTTGCCTGCGGGCTGACGCTGCACGTGAGGATGGTGGGGTAGTTGGACCATTGTCGGTCCACAGATACGGGGGAGTTTTCCTTCGGGTCCATCCTGGTGGCCTGGTTTCTGGAGAGGGTGCCTATGTTGCACCCTAGGATTCTATTGGGTGCACCTGGGGCGCGAGAGCTTTGACTGAAGCGATGGTCGACCGTGTTGCTGCGCCATGGTGGTGGCAAGGGTGGCCACTTCCTTACTACAAAGGCGGCACAGGTCTGGCAACAGATGTCGCAGGTGATACTACGGTACCCCTATGCCGGGGTTGACTTACGAGATGATCTAGACATGGTACTACCTCCAGGGATGGTTTTTGACCACCGAGGTATGATGATGTTGATATGTATATTTTTTATTTTGTGAGATAGCATGCCTTATGTATATGATATAGATGTTGATACTATCTGGTGTTTATTTGCATGTGTAGATGTGGCACCTCGCAGGCGCGAGGTGGAGCTGTAGAGAGCACCGGAGAGACCACCATTGGGAGAGAGATGTTGGTGTGAGGAAGCCGTGGTGTGACCATCTGAGCCAGAGAGGGTAGCGAGGAGGCACCGGTTTGAGGACCCTGGTGCTGGGCCATCACATGCTCCTTCGACGCCTGCTAGAGTGGATTTTGAGGAAATACGCCATCATCTGGAGACGGTGTTACANTGTGGGGGTGTCGCCACCATGGCGGGCCATAGTACGACGAGCAGCAGTGGATGCTGCGTTGACGACCGAACGACTGCCGCCGAGGCAAGAGGGGCTGGTAGGGGGTGGACCACCACCTCCTGGGGCAGGAGGTGGTGGGCTTCCACCACCTGAGGGAGGAGCAGGCGATGGTGCTATAGAGGCACCATGAGTGGTGCTCTTAGGAAGTGATGTACATATATTTTTTGTAGATAGGCTGGTGAGCCCATTTTGTACCGAGGTGTTGTATTGGCCTGCAGATACTTGTATATATATTTTTTGTATATAAACATCTGGATGGCACTGTGGACCTATATATATACATGAGTATACTTTTTGAGATCTATGTGGTGTTTACATGTTTTGGGTTAATGTTTTGATGACGTCTATTCTATATATATGTTGTGACAGGTTTATGTTATATGTTTATGTATGTGTAGAGGTAGCTTGATGGGATATATGCCAATCTAACACTATTTTAGCTAGGTTAACCGTAATTTGATTCAATTGTCTTGGAATATCTGTAAATGTAATGGAATCAAATGGCGAGAAAAAATCCTAACCTGCAGGTATTTGCGAAAGAGGCAAGGATCGCGGATGCGGTACACATTGTTGAGCTGGAGTACAACTAGTTGAGAGTCGAGGAAGACGCTAAGGTGATGAATCTGATGATGCTAGGCAGCGGCCAGGAGGCCAATGATGGCAGTGTATTCGGCTTGGTTGCTGGTTGCTGATCCAAAACATACGCCACTTGAATGGATCATTTCATGTGAGGGGGTGTAGAGAGCCCAAGCAGCCGAAGCGAGATTTTGTGTCCAACAGTTGCTGTTGTCGGCGTAACCGATGTGGTAGGCTAGTAGAGGAAGCATCTGTCAATAGCACAAATGATAGTTTAGACGTGAGGGAAGGAAAAAAGATTAATAATGCTAGAAAAGAAAAAACCTAAAGTAGAATGACTACGTTTAAGCGTAAAATTTCTTGAGATACAACCCATTGATGGGTTCTTTGAGAGAGAAGCCTTCGGGAGAGGCCAGGATATATGTGCCTTTGGTGAGGCAATGTTGAATGATGTATGGGCCATGCTAGAGTGACTCAAATTTTTCGTGGCCAAAGGTATCATGAGCGATATCGTAAGCTAGGACAAGGTCGCCTTCGCGAAATGAGTGAAGGTTGACATGGCGATCAAAGGTAGCCTTGGATCATTTTTTAGTTGCCTCGTTGTTCTGTAAGGAAGATTGGCGATCTTCATCTAGAGACTACAAGTTCAGCAAGTGTTGTTCCATTGGTGCAGTGTCAGGTAATAGCTCAATTGCGGTGCGTAAGGTGGGAATTCCGCACTCGATGGGAAGAGTGGCCTCAACCCCATGGACTAAATGAAATGATGTGAAACCAATAGTGGTTTTCATAGCCGTTCGGTAAGCCCATAGCGCAGAAAATAACATATGATGCCAATTGGTTTTATGCTTATTAATCGTGCACTATAACATGGTCTTGAGGACTTTGTTAACTACTTCAACCTGTCCATTAAACTGAGGGTAATATGGTGAGGCAAACTCGTGAGAGAATCCTAACCAAGATGAGAGTTCGATGAAGATCTCATTCTAGAAGTGTTTCCTATGATTGGAAACGAGTTGGAGGGGTACTCCAAAGCAAGATATGACATGGTTAAAGAAAAAACGCGTTGCAGTGTCAGCGGTATTATTGAAAGTGGGCATAGCTTCGACCCATTTGGTGAAGTAATCAACAGCGACAACGATGTATTTGTGACCATTGCTGGAGGGGGGATTACAAGTCATGAAGTCGATGCCCCATTTACAAAAAGGGTCGGCAGTAATGATAGGGTGGAGAGGAGCAGGGGGAGCTCGGGCTTTGTTGGCATAGAGCTGACATTGCTCACATCGTTTCACGGCATGAATGCAATCATGAAACAAGGTAGGCCAAAAGTAACTAGCTCGGATAATCTTTTGGGCAGTGGATATGCCCAAAAGATGCCCCCCACATGCACCGCTATGGTAGTCGTTTAAGACTCTATCGGCCTTGTCAATAGTTAGGCATCGACGAAGAATGGTGTCGATGCCCCACCGATATAGGATGTCTCTGATGAGGAGGTAGTGGGGGGGCTGATGGTGAATACAACAACGATCATCTCGTGAAAGGTGGTTACCAAAATTCTGAGTGTGGAGATAGACGAGTAGGTTTCCCTACCAAGGATCATCTGAAGTGATGTAAAAGAGATGTTCGTCGGGAAAGTCGGTGCTGATGGGGGCACTAGTGGTGTCAGAGGGGAGGGCCGTGACAAGTTCGGTAAGAACGAGGGCGTTCTTTCTCTTAGGTGTTGAGAACTTGAGGTCGTACTCCTGAAGGATAATGATTCATCGAGAAAATTTGTCGTTAACTTGTCGACGACTGAGCAAGTACTGCATAGGGTTGGAATCTACGACGACCTTTGTTGTGCAAAGTAGAATGTAGTGGTGCAGTTTCTGGACTGTGAGGACGACTGCAAGAGCAAGTTTCTCTTCGTGTTTATACTTCAAGGGTGGCCTTGAGAGGTTTTTACTAACGTAATAAATGACATGTTCATGATTTTCATCACCTAGTTGGACGAGGATGCTAGCTACTGATATAGTTGATGCTGATACGTAGAGGATATAGTCGCGATTGTAGTCAGGTGACCTAATTAAAGGTGCATTTGAAAGTGTTGTTTTAAGATCGTCAAATGACTATTGGGCATGGTCATCCCAGTGAAATGGGATGTCGTGATGTAGTAAGCAAAGGAAACCGTGTGCATGTATGGCATAGTCTGGGACAAAGCGTCTAAGAAAATTATCTTTGCCTTGTAGACTCTGAAGTTGTCGTAAATTCCGGGGAGGTGGAATTTCGATGATAGCTTGGACTTTGAGGGGGTCTACAGTAATACCGTGTTGGGAAACAATAAAACTGAGGAGGTGCCCTGCGGTGACACAAAACACACACTTGAGAGGGTTCAAGCGGATGTTGTATTGATGACACCATTGAAAGATGATCCGTAAATCATCGAGATGTTGGGTGCATTTCTTGGATCGAGCTCTGAGATTGTCCAAGTAGGCAAGGATGATATGAGCATGATCATGAAAGATGTATGTCATCGCCTGCTGGAAAGTTGCATCGGCATTCTTTAAGACAAAAGGCATGACACGATATGAAAAAGTACCCCAAGGGGTAGTAAATGCGGTTTTATACTGATCGGCGGGGTGAATTTGAATTTGATTATAACCAGAGAATCCGTCCATAAAGGAGAGAGCTTCGTGGCCAGCGTAGTCGTCGATAATTTGATCGATGAAAGGCGTTGGAAAGTTGTCTTTATGACATGCGTGATTGAGATCGTGAAAGTCCGTGAAAACGTGGATAGTGCCCTATTTTTTGTTAATGGGTATAGGATTGGACACCCATGAGGTATAAGCAATGGGGTAAATGAAACCGGTAGCATGTAATTTATCAATTTTGGCTTTGATAGCCACATCTTTGGATGGGTGTAGCGGTCATTGTTTCTGGCGAACCGGTGTAATGTCAGGCTAGGTGTCGATGTGATGTTTGACAATAGAGGGATCGAGGCTAGGCATTTACGTGTATGACTAGGTGAAAATATCCCTATATTCTTGGAAGAGGGATTTATATGCGGTGAGTTCCTCAGGAGTGCAAGCAGCTCCAATGGTGATTTCTTTGACGATGCCATTTTTAATGGAAATGTTGATTTTAATGGTGGGGGAAATGTTGGCCATATTGCCTTCTTCAAAAGCATCAGGGGCAGGAATGGGGTTGTTGAACTAGTCGATAGGCCCTGATGGGATAAAATCCTTGGTTTCGACCGCGTAAATGGGGTTTTGGTTAGGAGGCATGCAGGCTTCCTATGGAGAGAAGAGTGCGCGATGGTGGAGCGCATCCCAAGGAGAGTCTGGGTGGGTTAACTCTTCGAGTATTTCTTCTTCGCATTGGAAGTGATGGGAATACAAGGGGTCGTGAGGAGTGATCTCGGTGACAGTGCTCAGGTGGTTGCCCCCTAGAAGTAGGGGGAACATTGTTAGGAGATGGTGAGGGTTCACTCGACATAAACCATATATTGAAGTACTGAGGGGTACCCGTGGTGGTTGGGTGGAGAGTGTCTGTAGGGGAATGGGAAGGAGAGTTAGGGGGTGAATCCTCATACAAGTCATATAAGAACCATGGAGGTGTTGGGAGGGCCTCAGGATCAGGAGAAATGACATGAAGATCCTCTAGTGACGAGGTAATGTCAATTATCGCCTCTGTGGGTCGGTGAAGCAGAGTTAATTGGCATTGCCTGTATTCAAGGATCATATGACACTGGTATGTAAAATGAGCTAATGAATCACAGAGAGAGAAAACGCGTCTCATACCTTCATTGACTGAAGTGGTGACATAATGGATGTCTGTGATATTTGTTGAGGAGGACGTAGCAGGACTGGGGTTGTTCTGGAAGTTCTGGCGTACTGCAGCTAATGTTTGCCGAAAGCATGGCAGGGCCGGGCAATGGTGGGTATAATGGCCATACTCTGAACATATAGCACAAGTGTATTTTTTCCTCAACCCTTTACTACTGGAAGGGGGGGTGGTAGTGGCGGGACTAGCAGTGGTGGCGGGTGTTGGGGGAGTGTGGTTGAGTGGGATCAAATTCCGTAATTCCGGTAGAGATGGACAGTTGTTGGTTTGGTGTCCCTCTTTCTCACATAGTGTGCAAGGTGGTGGGATGCGGGGAGGAAGTGGAGCTATGGGATCCTTCTTCTTTCTCCTGCCCCCAACTGTGGTAGGGGGGTTAGTGAGTGGGGGGGTGGTTGGAGTAAGAATGGGAATCGTCATGGGGATTCCTTCTTTTTGGGGTGGGAGGGATGGTCGAGGAACCATCTCTGGTGGGTTAAAATACCAAATTGGGATGGCTAACACCATATTAGGTAGTGTGAGCATTGCGGCTACCTAAAAAGCTTCGATACCGGGTGGAGGATAAAAGAAGGGAATTTGAGTGATGGCTTGGGGAACTGTCTCCTAGGTTGGAATATGTCCTTGGGGAGACGTGGAATCATGGACTGGTGGGGTTGATGAGTGTCTAGAAGGTTCTGGAGGGGGGATTTCTGTGACGAGTGGGACATCAGATATGATAGGAGCCTCTGTAGAAGGAAGGGTATCCTCTGTGTGAGCTCTGTTAGATGATAATGCGCATACTTGATTAACAGGATGAAGGAGTGGTGGTTCTCCATGGTACGTCCTTAACAAGGATGGATCTTTAAAAATCCTAGGACCCATCTCGACGAGTGGATATGCGTCATGGATTGTGTGGATGAGAGGAAGAATGTTATTGATGTTGGCAGATGGGTTAGTCTCATAATGTGAGACTTGGTCAATGGTAACGATCTTCCCATTGTGAGGGAACATCATTGTCCGAAAGATGGAAGAGGCCACTACCTTCATAGCGTACATGTAGCTATGACCGAACAAGATATTATAATCGAGAGGGGCATCGATAACTTCATTTTAGCGACATTTCTTGTTCGTGGCACAAGAGTATTCAAATCCGCAAGTCGCATGAGAAGCGCCTGCACGCAACGCGAAGAATCTCATTTCAGGTTTCCAAACAAGTAGGCGGGCAAGATTATATTGTTGACGGTCCAAATTTATCAAAGGGAACAGATCAACAGCAGGTGGGAAATTGTGAATAGAGGAGTTGCGTCGAGAATGGCGCAAATAGATCATGCCCATATTCTATGCAGGAATGGATGGTAGCCATTCATCCCAAAGGACGCGTGGCGAGATCTGGTCACGTCGGCTTTTCGGCAGTCACGAGTTAAAAGGGTGAAGGTTTTATGTCGTGGTACATCTCAAAACCCCGAACCCCAAAGTGTCGATAGTGCCTAAAGCTGGGCCCATAGCAGTGTCGGGTAAATTTAGGACCGTCAGATTTGAGAGAGACGCGTGGCGCCCAGTTGATTTGTCTTGGCGTTTCGCCCATCGCAACTATGATAAGAAAGGATCAACTCCTTCCTATTCATGAACGCCAAAAGCCCATATGGAAATAAAAGCAGGATCATGGTCTGTGGTCATTTGGGAAACAAAAGAGATAAGAAAAGGGGTCCAAAAGAATTGAGTTCAGTCGCCGAAAGGATCATCACAATTTCCAGATGCCAGCGAATACGATGTCGCTCTCGGTTTTCGGTTGGAATAAATGAAGCAAAGAATGGATGGTTGAAACTTCCTTTCATTCATTGAATATGAGATATGGAGGGTCTGGCAAGGAGTCTGTTCGAGGGAATTCTGTGTACCAATTTTTCCAAAGAAGCCATGTCAAAGTCCTTGATTGGACAAAGAAGTCTTCACACGCCATCTTGGCCTTTAATGTTTCAGCTACCTCCCCTGCAAAGGCCATGCAAAGTTAAGGTAGCATCTGTCATAGGCGCACAATCATCCTGAGTCTGCATGGGAAGACTGTCAGAAGACATCCAGACGCAATATTTTTGATGCAGCGTCTTTTTTTTGCTGTTGTAGTTGTTTTTTAGTATATGTAGGCATTTTCACCATTTTTGTAAAGGGGGATGATTGAGCTAGGATCCCGATTGTAAAGTTTTGTTGCAGCGCTGGTCGCTCTGGTTAATGTACAAGGCATTTGAGACTTCTTACTTTATGGATGTCAGCCTCTTTTTCCATCTCTTTGTTTACTATGGTTAGAACAATTCAAAATTGGAGGATCCAGTCGAGTTGCGCTGTTGTAGGATGATGTAGGTTATATCACTGCAACAGTCGCAGCGTTCCTAATCAGTTCTTGTGTTTTCTCAGCGTCGGAATGGCTTGGAATTGGAGGATCTAGTTGAGTCACCCTTCAGCTCCTTGAAAATCTGAACCAAGAGGATCTTGGCTTCTGAGTTTTTCTTCATCAAGCTTCCAAAGGCCCGATGCCCGAGGCAGTCTTGCTCACCCTT
Organism: Picea mariana; assembly: GCA_032191745.1. Classification (NCBI taxonomy): domain Eukaryota; kingdom Viridiplantae; phylum Streptophyta; class Pinopsida; order Pinales; family Pinaceae; genus Picea; species Picea mariana. Next base: position 25,368 of record JASDQU010205686.1, read on the forward strand.
CTCACATGTCTTCCATCTACCACCCTTTAATCAACTTACTGACAGAAGTTGGATCAAGACCTCCCTTGTTTTCTACATACCAGACCCTGGTTCCTGTGTCAATGCTGCTTTCTGAGGTCTCTTTCCATTCGACCACGCCCATTTATTAAATCGTGACATAAAAACTGATGGGCGTCGGGCTCTGCTCCTGCAAGCAATCCAGGGGTGACTTCTGTCGCCAACATTTCTGGTGCCATTGCTAGGGACGAAGTTGAAGATTTTCCCTGGGTAGAACGACATTGAGCCTCTGATTCTGAAGGTGCATCAGACATCAGAGACCTTAAAGATTTCTACTGTGCACTTGGCGACTCCACTGTGGTGACTCCATTGTTTCCACTTCATTGTTTCAGCTGTGGCTACTGTTAGCACACCTGAAAGATAACCCTAAGGAGTTGTCTCAATAAGGTTCCAGCAGCTGCTTTCTCAGCTTCAGAAGCTTCCTGGGGTAACAACAACGTTAAGATCTGGCCTTTGATGGTGAACAAGGACCAGGCATATTTGAAGTTGTTCATCTTTCACCTAACGACTCCATGATTCGAGGATCGATTGGCGACTCCACTATTTCCATATGGAGAAAATTATGGCTCAAAGGTTTTCTTTCTGTGAATTTTCCTAGATAGTTGGGTTTCCTAATGCAATTCCTAATAGAGACCAATGGGAAGATTTCCTCCCTGAATTTCATGCAACAAGTTGGGAGGAACCGGCTGAGCATTTATTGGACTTTCATGAAGCTATTCACCGACACAATATCACGCATGAGGATGTCCGGATTAAGCTCTTCAGGTATTCATTGAAGGGAGAGGCTCTCGAATGGTTCCGGTCTCTTCCCACTGTGAGCATCCTCTCTTTAACAGGTTTTCATACAGCGTTCAATTCATTTTGTAAAGACTATTATCCAGCTGATTGTTTGTTTGAAAACTGTTGTGAGGAGTTTTCTTTGTTTCATGAAGCCTCTGCTAGCCTTGAAGACCAGGTCCATGATTAAGCTTTTACTGTGGAGGAAAGCATTTTCCAGCAAAATATGGAGGTGTTGAATGATATTAATTGTGTTAGCCCTAGAACGGAAGCACCTGACATCATATCATATGCCTCTATTCTTTTAGATGCCCATAACGATCAACATGCCTCTTGTAGAAATTGTGAGTTTATAGAGCAAATGTGGTCCATGGTAGATGACTCACTTAGATATCGAGTTTAAGCAGATGTTCCTACCAGCTCTGCTCATGATGATGAATACCCCTTATTTTTAAAAGAGGGGTTAGTTGTGGAAGAGGTTTCTTCTCTTTTCCCCCAGGGGGTCTCTCATGATATATGTTTACCTGGGATTAAAGAGAAAAGGATTATGTATGAGAAACCAGAAGTAGCAGGTCCCACTATCCCTGAAATGGGAATTTTCGATGGGATCAATGTTCTAGAGGAGGTGCATATCAACGAAGAACAACCCCTCTTTGATGTATATTATAGTGATGATGAGCAGCAAGCTTAACCTACATTTGATCACTATAAATATATTGAAGAGCCAGTCAGCAAGAAGAACCACCCCATGGTCCCTATTTATGATGAATACGAATCTGACCTGGGGGAGAGCCAAGAAGAGGAAAAGAAACCAGAGGAACAATTGAGCACATATTTCATTCCAGAGCTAGTCAGCGAGTAGCTACCGCCTAAGATCAGTGAGCCTACGACAGTTGTCCACTCACTTGTGCTTATCAGAGATATTCGGCCGCATGTGAACAACTGTGTAGCAGAAGAGGCTGCCTGTCGCCAATTTTCCGAAATTCGCCGCTCATTCTATGACCTTGTCTGCGAATACATGGAGTGGCATGTCCTTTATGCCTTGGAGCCTCCCTATTCCATATCAACTTCAGCCTGTGAGGAGAAGTTGAAGAGTGTAGCTGCTATGTTGTCACGGTTACACCATCTGCTGGTGATCATCGATAGAAGGAAAGAGCTTCCCTTCATAAAGTTACTTGATTGGCTATGGTGGAAGTCTGCTTTCACCTAGCCCCATGTAAAGTGTTTTATTAGTTTAGGATTGTATATAAATAAGCTCCTTTGAGCATGTATCTTTATTTTGTTGCTTTTATTTTTCGGCCTGTATTTGCAGCTACACTCTTCAACTTCTCCTCACAGGCTGAAGTT
>JASDQU010205687.1:9979-20594 GCA_032191745.1 Picea mariana
GGATTCTCATATGAAATTTGTAATGTATATGCATGGATATGAGCTATGTGATATCTAAATGACTATAGTGAGGTGAACAAGGCATGGCATGGAATGGAAAGGAAAGGCATGGCATGGCAAGTCAAGGGTAGGCAAGGCATGGAAATGCAAGGTATGTCATGGCAATGCAAGGCAAGGCATGGCATGGCATGGCAAGGCAAGGAAATGCAAGGCATGCATGGCATGGCATGGAAAGGCATGGCAAGGCAAGGCATGGAATGGCATGTCATGGCAAGTAAAGGCAAGGCAACACATGGAAAGGCATTGCATGGAAAGGAAAGGCATGGAAAGGCATGGCAAGGAAAGGCAAGGCATGGCAAGAAAAAGCATGGCATGGCATGGCATGGAAAGTGAAGGAAAGAAAATGCATGTCATGGCATGGCATGGAAAGGCATGGAATGAAAATTCAAGGAAAGGCATGGTATGACATGACATGGAAAGGCAAGGAAAGGTAAGGCAAGACAAGGAAAGGAAAGGAAAGGCAAAGGAATGCAAGTCAAGGCAAACGAAAGTCAAGGCTAGGAAATCAAGGCAAGGAAAGGCTATGCAGGAAAGGAAAGAAAAGGCAAGGCAAAGCAAGGCTAGGAATTGATAACATACTTTGTTTTGGAATCCCTATCCACTTGGCATCTTGCACATTCACCCATGGAGTTGGCTACCTTGGAATTCACACATGTGAAGTGGTTGCATGCATGCACATTTATGGAGGGAAAATTCCATGTGGACACTTGGCATTTGAATTGGCTTGATGCCTATATTTGGTGGTGTGTCCTCTTCAAGATCATTATTTGGTGCATACTACTACTATTTTTGGATAAGGGAAAATTAATTTGGAGAGGATAATGTCCACATGTTGTAACATGGTCAACCATGGATTGAGGAGAGATATAACTAATTCATTATTATAATATTTATTTGACTTGTCATGGAGTTAGTTAGAAAATAATAATATTTTATTGTGTAAGAAAAGAGACTCACTCTATAAACAAGAGTTCTATATCTCTATTGTAAAGGGTGGAAAATTTGGGTATTTAGGAGCTCTCCACTTGGGATACATTGTAGAGCATTTTGGCAAAGCTTAATGGATAATTTGAGGTATATTTTCATTTGATGTGAGGCTTTATTGTGCACTCATATTTTATGTGTTGATTATGTATTAAGAAACTCGTGTAATGTGTTTTGATTGCCATTATAATGAACCATGCTTCGTTTTGGATAGAGTAATGTGAGGTTTCAACTCTCTTATTTCTATTGTGATTATGTTAGCCTACATGATTGTTATTATTGGTTCTTGGAGTCTTAACGAGGATGGGTCTTGAGTCTTTTGTCAAATTTAGGTAATGAGAACCATTAATTGCATACGGATTTGACACTTAACAATCTTTTCCACCATAAGAGATGTGTTAATGCGTAACACAAGTATTTATAATAAATTTAGAAAAAACAAAATATTCTTACTTACATAGACCTCATTAACACTTTAAAAAGTAATTAATCAAATTAAATAAATTCATACATTCATACACATAAAATTTATACATTCATCAACACAAAATGAAGAAACAATGAGATTCATAAAAAAATGTGTCATTAAATGTGTGTGTGTGTGTGTATTCAACATCGTCTAAATTGTACATTTTTTACAAAAGGGCACCGCATCCCCAATATACAAAACATAAGCAAGTGCCCTAACATAAAAAAAAAATGGCCATATGGTGGCCTAGATACAAAATGGTAGTCATCGGTCACCCATTTACCATTGCCACCCTTGCCACCCTCAAGAGAATCTTAGAAATCGATATTTATTCTCTTGCTTGAAGAAGCACCTCGAGTGGTTTTGGGTCTGGGTGTGGTTTGTCACTTTGAAGACTACACAAAGAAAAAACGTTATTATAAGTTTTTTTCCACAATGAATTAAAAGACATACAAAATGACATTTTGTAATTCAACATAAGACAACTCACCGCAGATGGTACTAACAATCGTGAGGGTGTTACCCTCCTCTGTGACCCTAATCTCTCAACAATGCCACTCTGCATTAGTTACAAGGATCAAATCATGAAATTTAAACAAATATGCATAAAATCAATTCCATTCATGATACATAAAAATTTATCATCAACACATTGTCTCACCATGAATATCTCGGGCCTCGATGAAGAGTCGCTGATAGGTGGAGCACTCGGTTGTACAACCTACTCCAAGGAAACCTCTACTGTGGAAGCCTCGGTGGATGTTGCATATGGAAATGGTGGTAGAGGTGGGTGGCATACGATTGCATCAACTGTGGATGGATGTGATGGAAGAGGTGGTGTGGATGGGTGGAATGTGGGTGCATCCACTGAGGATGCATGGAATAAGAAAGATGTTGGGGGTGGGCGGCGATGGACCCCCACAAAATGTACAAGTGATGGAATAACCCTTGCCATGGAGTAAGGTAACCCAAAAGTTGTGGACAAGTGCCCAAGGAGTGGACTAGTACTATAACTAGCAAAAATATTAGATGTTTTCATACATATTAATAATATGGAACTATTAGTACAAAATTGTAAAATTCAACAACATAAATACAAAAAATTTGAGATTTAAACGATATTTAACTCTACAAATAATACCTGTGATGCAGGTGACTTTTCCATCCCAAGTGGACATTGCTCAGCATTGCTTGGTCCCACAACCTATAGAAACACAAGAAGATTAAAATTTTGAGGATGTCATAAAATAAATAAATCACTATGGTGAATTTATAAAATGTGACACATACCTTTGTATGGGGTAGATAGATTGAGAACATTGCCTCTACTACTGCATCATTTGTGAAGACGAAAACCGATGAATCCATGGGCGTAGAGGGTTTTCTATACGGGCGTAGCAACTGCAAAACAACATACAATAAAATATTAATATAAATACACATAATAATACATAAATATATAACGATGAAGAACATAGAGATGTTTAAGATACTAACCTCCTCCATTAAGCTCTATTGTCAATTGGCCTCAATAGGCCCATAGCAGGTATACCCGCAACTCGAGCACCTATGAGGTTCACATGGACGACTGATATGTTCATGTGCCATCTCCTCACTGCACTATGTTGTACAAGGTGAAGCTTCGACCCCTCTATCAATGTCAGTGGCATGCAACTCCTTCAAAGATAGTGAAACAAAGCTACCATGTTGCACTAGGCTTCGAGTCAATGGTGCTATAGCTACATGTACATGTTGCAAGCTCTCTGCAACAGGAGGATGTTGGGCAGGGAGGTCAGGCCTTCACCTAGGGGGACAAATACCTAACATGGGATCATTCCTAACATGCTCTCGGCCTTGTGTAGAACCTCGACCCACCCCGTGGAAGTCACCAATGTCTAAGCAGTTCACATGGTGACCCATAATAAATTTTTCCCATAATTTTCTCAAAAAATATAAAGGCACCTCCTTGTTATTGAAGGGAGGTTTATCAAATACCATATACCACCTATCCATCTAATGTTGACTAATTTATGGGTGGATGCACCAATCAATGCAAATGAATTTATTTTTGACAGGTGGTTGTTGTCTATTTTGGGGATCAATAAAAAGAGACATCATTTCTTGTTTTGAAACACACAAGTCTCTAACTTGGTTTCTATCCAGTCCAGTGCGGTAAAATTCGTACATTCTAGCCATGTATTGAGAAATAGAAGTTAATTTCCCTTGGGAACTTTTAATGGACCTCACAATGACATCCAATGAAGTGGCCAAGGACTCTCTTCTAGGTTCTCTCATGCCCCTTAATTCATTTACAAGGGTTCTCAGTGTAGCTAACCCCTCATCAATTTGTGTGTCTATGTTGGGGGTTTGTGGTGGGTTTGGGTTTTCCTCACCATGGTCTACTTGTGGGTGGTTTACATTGTCTCTGGGTTCCATTTTATAATATATGTTGCAATTTAATAAGGCATGGCATGTAAATTAGGTCATTTTTTTTAATTAAAATAAAAAAATTACAAAAAACATCAATACATATTTTAAGAAATAAGAAAAAAAAAATCACATTTGTTGCAAATTCTCTACAGTTATTTTTAAAGGGGAAATGTTAGGCAATGTAAGAGGTGACTCTCTCTAAATTTTCTAGATGATATTTCTCTATAAAATTACAAATTTCTATAATTTAGATTCTTTTAGAATATATTAAATTAATTGAATAAAAGTAAAAATTACTTAATTGGGAGGAAAAGAAGAGAAATCAAACATACATGTCTTGATTGGGACACGGTGACAAGATATTGAATTTTCTCCTCCTATATGTTTTCTCAAGGTAAAAACGTGAGTGTGATGTGTGCAAATGGGCACAAATCGTGCCCGCGACCCGTTAAAAATGGTATAACAGAAGAATTCACACACGTTCTTAGGAATGCACACATGTTCCTGCCAACGAGACTGCGTGGAAAGATGAGTGGAGGTTTAGGATTTTCCAAACCTATAGAATCAATAATATGTGTGTGTTCCTAAGAACGCACTCGAGTTCTTGCAAGTGTGCATTCCTACTGACCCCCTTGCCACTTTTTCATCCAACAATTTTGTGCACACACCCTTAAAGGTTTGGTTAAGGTGTTGACAATCTATTCCATTTTTTTATAGTATCTCAGATCAATGGCCTACCCATGAATAAGCTCCTAAATGAAGTGCATATGAATCTTAATGTGCTTGGTCTATTGTCAGTGAACCAAATCTCATCGGATTTGAATGGTACTTTCATTGTCACAAAAAATGACATATGTGTGGTGGTACTAAATACCAAACTTTGTGAGAATGTGTTGAATCAAAATCACTTTAGTGGTTGCATTGACAACTCCCCGATACTTTGTCTCTATAACACCCTAGTTTTAATCCCTGGGAAATTGCAATGTAATTGTATATATAATAAAGGTTGACATATGGACAAGATGGTTGAGGGCCAAGAAATGTAAATTTGTACACCAAAATTATTATTGAAAATACATCGCACATTGCATACAAGGGGACTGGAAACAATGGGTGGATATGATTCCATGAGAGAGGAATGAGAGGGGGCTTAAAGGGGCCAAAGCCTGAAAAATACACTATTTTATTATAACACAAAGTCCTTACCTTGGCTTATGTAAAAGGAATATCAACCTTGGAATGCATGCTGAAGTAGTTGGGTGGACTTCCTTGAGTGCCAAATGGCAAGTTAAAAACATGCACACTTATTTTTTGTGTTTGGGGGAAGTTGTCCATCATTGTGTCCATCATTCTACATGATTCAAACTACCATATGGTTGAAGCTAAGCCTGTAATAGAGGTTTAATTGAGATGTATGTGAATTATGTTAGGAAATTTTCTAAGAGCATGTGAGCATGTTGTTGTTGAGAACTCCAATTATAGTTGAGAATCCCTGTAGATTCCAACATTGAGATTTTCCTGGAAAATATGTGTTGGAGCTTAGGAAAGAGGTATTATAGCATGAGGTACTTCATTGCAGAGAAGGGGATCCACTCTTTAGGTTGTTCATATTAAACTGGGGAAGAGAGTTGGTGATTTGGGATGGTTATGTGAGTGAATAGGTTGTGTGAAATTAGTGGAAAAATGGGTTGAGATAGTGTTTGTTTGTCCTTGTAGACTCATAGTCCCAAATCGGGAGTGGTCTGGTGTAGAAAGACATGGTTCAATAGTGTCTATGGCTGGGAGGAACGTCCCATGTCTACAGTCAATTGTGTAATTCTTCACAAAAGATAAGTATTCTAATTTATATTTGTCTTTATTTTTTTTATGTTGTGTATTTTATGTGTTTAACGGTTGTTATGTTAATGAATAGTCTATATGTGTAAATATGATTTTTTTAATGATTTAGGCATGGGATTGCCTAGCATTATGGATGCATATTTCATCATTAAATAGGATAGAGAACAAATGGTATCAGAGATGTGATATTAATGGTGAATTTGTGGGAAAGTGGAAGAAATTTCTTGGTGCCTCACCATCGCAACAGGCACAAGGGTGGTCGGGTACATTCTAGTCTATGTTGTAGATAGAGAAATGGTTGACCTTACTTCATGTTCAACCAACAAAGCCAACCAGAACCAAGGGAGAAAAGGCATATTGAAGTGGATTTTTGATCAGTAGCATCACTTTATCAATTTGAATCTGTCTACCTAACTAAATCAAGTTGCAACATGTTGCATAATGATTCCCAAATTTATGTGTTCCTTGAATGTACCAAAGAATATGCATGGTTTCCTTCTAGTGCAACTTGTGGGGTTCCTACATAAATCTGGAAATGATGCCAAAAACATAAGATATTTCAATCCTAGTACATGTGATATATAGAAGACTCCCAACTAGTTTTCTATATCAGGTGCTATCAAGTAAAGGTGAAGAATAGACAACCTCAAGTTTGACGCTAGAGAAAAATGGAGGCATATAAGGATTACAAGAGAGAATATCTAGAGTATATTTGGATTGTGTCATGATGATCCTAAAATTATATTCAAAGATCTTGATCATGAGAAAATAATGTAGCATCCCTAGGTCGCTTATCAAAATTAACTTGTTATGCAAGGAAATTTTTATAGTAATAATGGATGTTGAAGAGTTGTCGGTGATCAAAAGATCATCTACATACAATACCACAAAAATGAGAGAGGCATTCTACCACAGAATGTAGATATTGGAATCAGAATGGCATCAGGAAAATCCATGAGAGAGAAGGAATGAATCCATCTTGGCATACCATATAAAAGTTGTATAACATGGATAAAAAGCATATAAAAGTTGCATTACATTACCTATCCTACATTTATTACTTTGCTACAATCAGCCTGCAACATAAACATTGGTATGTTAATTAGATAAAAGATGCTTAAGATAAAAATAATGCAAATCATATTCAAACACAATATTCAGTAAATAATGACTATAAATTGTAAAACATTATTACCTATTTCCTTAATTCAATTCAAATTGTAATAGATCAACATGCAATTTTGTAAAGACTTTCCTAAAATACCATGGCAAAGACTTTTTTCCTAAAAAACTTATTGAAGAGGGAAGAGATTGGTGCAAGCATTGAACTTTCCAATTATGATAATGTGACATTAAGTTAGCATGTTTTGACATTAAGTTTGTTTGCAAAATAACTTAGGCAACATTTTATCTACTTGATGTATATTTCACTTACAACAAACTAATTTTCAAGGTGAGGCAACTTTGATTTTGATTATGAAGGAAGCATGCACACAATTGCAAGGTTAAGCATTTGTATTTGATATAAATTTTAATGCACATTCATGCAAAAATCAACCAAAACATATACTTTATTCTAATCATCAACAAGTAACTTTGTTATATTCCTTATTCAATATTGTTTTAATTTATAAAAATGTATTTTTTTTTTAAATGAGTAATTTTTGTTATTAAAAAAATATTACAACTAGTCTAAATTCATTTTAAATGATAAAAAAAATTACATTTAAAAGTGTTTCATCTCCTTGATTGTAACCTCATTGTAGGTTTGAGTTATTGGAGAACAACAATTGTTCTATAAACACTTACAATATTTTTTAAAAGTATTTCATCTTTTTTATTGAAACCTCATTGTAGATTTGGGTTATTGGAGAGCAACAATTGTTCTATAAACACTTACTCACAATATTTTTACATGTGCAAATTACCTAGCAACATGCTAAAAAAGAAGTCCAATGTGACTAAGAACGTAGGTTAAGCACATACCAAAATCTTCAAATAACATATTTTTGTAATTGTACTTAATTTTTTTTAGCTTTTAAACACTTGTCATAATTAGTCCCTGAGGCAACACGGACTATTGTAAATGGATTTCTATTTTTACAATACCCAAACACACATCAAAGTATTTTATCCAAAGTTTTAAGCTCACATGGAATATGAACACTTTTTCTCATCATATCAAATACTTACACCAAATTTTTAAACCAATCACAAACTTTAAGGTCTTATTTGGCCTTTTCCCGAGACAAAGCCAAATTATCTTAGTACTTTTTTAAACCAACCACAAACTTTAAGGTCTTATTTGACTTTTTCTCAGACAAAGCCAAATTATCTTAATACTTTCGTGATGTTTGAATTTAGGAAGTAACAAATTAATAAATACACTAACCAAGACATCGACTAATGCTAGTGATTTTATAGCATTAGTTTGGTATCATTAGTTGTTAGGAAATATTAACACAAAATAACTTTACAGTTTTTGGTTTACATGGGTGTTTCTCTTGAGTTGTCACATTACGGCAAGTTGACATTGTTTGGTCGTTGGCATGTTCGCCATGTGTTTCCCCTCCTAGATGAAGATGACCTTATCTCTTCACTATCAATCAACCCGCCTAGATGAAGATGACATTATCCCTCTACTATCAATAAATCATTGCTTACAACACTTTCAATTTCATAGGTGTTTGCTTCACTCTTATTTGTAGGTCATATTGTATGCAAGAAGTTGCGACATCTTCTTACCATACCATGATATATGCACATTATATTCTATGCAATAAGTTATGTGTAACCAAGTATCATGGCCAACCTATGAACTCATGTAAACTGAAAGAGATAGTTTGGATTAGTCGATGATAAACTTGGTTGGTAGTGACCAAGTATCATGGATGACCTCTGAACTCTTGTAAATTGAAGCAGATAGTTTGGATTGATTCGATCATAAAATTGGTTGGTAGAATGCAGATTGAAGGATGACGGGTAAAATTATTATATTAATTGAATAAGTCTCGCGACTTCGATGAAGATAAACAAGTGTCAAAGTTGTACCTACAATTTTGTGTCTTCATAATTGTGTCCTATTTGTGTCTTCATAATTGTGTTCTATTTGGGGCTTTATGTCTCCAGTGGTTGAATATTGTGGGCATCTAACTACCATGCCATTCCATAAACAATGTGCGAAAGCATATCAAGTATGCATGCATAAGCTTATCAAGCATTATCAAGTATCAGGTAAAACTGTTGAAGGGTGTTTATGGAGGCCAAGAATGTTTATTTTATGTGTCGATTTAATAAAAGTAAAGCACTAGCAGCCATGAAGGAACCATGAAAACTCTCCCACAATGTCCAAAAACAGTGTTAAAACCCTATTCAACTAAATGAACATCATGATACATCAACGTGTCAAGATACTTAACATAAACAAAACTGATTACAATGCTTCTGCCAAGGAAAATTCATCCTGAACGGGTTAACAACATGAAAATAAGGAAAGAGAAATAATGCTCAATCGACTAACCCACCTCCTAAGGTTATCCCCAATATCAGTATTGTCGACATTCAAAAGCCGTCTATGCTCGAATTCCACAAACTTTCCCTTTCTCCCCCTAAAAAGGTATCTCCTTGGCTCGTAGAATGTCGAGTTGAAGACCTCCTCTTGAGCACTCGAAGGGCACTTGAGTCACTGCATCTTGATACCTAACCCATCCAATTACCTTCAATTTTTTGTGCTACGATCTATCTGGCCAAATGTGAAAAAAACTTTCCTTTCTGATTGCATTTATGTTCCTATTCAGCATTGAATCGAGGTGAGATTCTTGGCTGGAGCTTTCTAAGTGTTGTAGTAACAAATTATGAGGTTCCTCGAGTGCGTGTCGCAGAGGATAGATCCACCGACTGATAATTTGATGTGTTTGAAGAGGAGGGATGGAAAAGAGGATGGAATCCATGGAAGCCATGCATCGAATTCGAATTTCCATATTAATTGGCCAACTGAACCGAATCCTCAAATTTTCCATGTTTTTTCCAATTTGATCGAATTTGGTAACTATTATTTCAACTAACCTATAGCTCACATGACATGCATCATTTATGTTCATGTAATACCCACATGATTTATGCCTCATATTTATTAAATTAATGTCATGGTAAACTGTTCAATAATTTTAAAACAATCATGTGTCTTGCTAAAAATCAATATATTTCAAAGTCATGTATCTTACTTAAAAATCAGTGTATTTCAAAGTTATTGTACATGGACAAGATAATATAGGTGTTCAAAAAGATAAGGTTGATGCTGCTATATTTTGAAGTAATACAATTGCTAACTTCTATTAAATCTATGCACTTTAAACCACACTTTTAATTTTTATTTCCATCACGACCAAAATGTACTAAGAGGGTGAAAATTTGACTGCTAGTATTTCCTTCACGATCAGAATGTACTAATTTTTAGAGCTTCCTTGAATGACTTTGGAGTATTATGTAATGACTTTGGAGCATTATTTAGAGCTTCCTTGAATGACTTCAATGACTAAGAATCCTTAATGACTTCTGAGAATCCATTGAAGAAAAAGAACCATTGTCTCATTTGCACAAAATATGCACTCTTCAACTTATAGAATTTTCATTGAAGACAATAACCATTGTCCTACCCATTGTCTCACTTGCACAAAATATGCACTCTTCAACTTATAGAATTCATTGAAGACAATAACCAATGTCGTACCTGCACAAAAATGCACTCTGCAACTTATAGCCACGTTGCACTGGTGAGCTTAAACCCTAGACGTGAAAAATGAAAAATCAGAAAATATGCATTCTTCAACTTAT
>JASDQU010205688.1:0-28741 GCA_032191745.1 Picea mariana
TAACCAGGGGCCCTGGTTACAAACCTAGGGTCTTCAATTGCTTGGTTACTAACCAAACCTTCCATGCACCAGGCATGGGTACCCTGGTTACAAACCAAGGGCCCTGGTTACTAACCTAGGGTCTTTATCAATATATGTCTCAGATCACATATCCCAGGAGTGCACTGGGTGCCCTAGATCTCGTCTAGGGTCTTAGCCATCCTCCAGGAGAATGGCTCTCGTTGCTGCATGTAAATTTAACATACACTGCTAAATCAAGCATACAAATAACCAATGTTATTGAGTATGGAAGATGAAGTGTACACTTAGTGATGAGGTTCTCTCTCCATAGTTGTTGTATTGTTAACCTCCCTTGAGGTGTGGTTGAAGATGACCGAAGGAAACAATAGGGGCAGAGCTAAGAAACCCTAAATCCAAGACAACTGGCCCAACAACAGATAGAAACCAAGGAAATGGATAGAGTATACTTGTGAGGGGAAGCCTCCAATTGGTAGCAGGTTGAAGGAAACGATCCAAGTAGTGAAAGAGGACATAAAGGAGATTAATTCTCTTTTGAGATATAATTTGAAAAAAGTTTAGAGGCTTTAGAGCAGTTGAGAAAAGGTCTATAACAACAAAATCAAAGGTACTTATAGGAAAGGGGATGACATAGGGGTATTAAGGAAACAAGAAGATAACAATTGCGTAAAATCCTTATTTTGTGGGGATTAGCTCGTGATTTTGACTAGAGACACACAAGTTTAATCAACAAGCTACATGTGAGACAGGTTAGCCTGATACATGTGAGATAGTAGTGGCTTGAGCCAACCATCCTATGGATCAGGGGCAATTACCATAGTGAGAAAATAAAACATCAAATTTGACCAAGTCTGAGCATATGTAAAGGAAGTGAATTTCTAGGAATAACCCAAAAAGGCCAAGTAAAGACAAATAATGATCCAGACAAATGGTCTAACTACCTCACCTAGGTACTAGACACCTAAAAGGGTAAAACCATACTCATACATCTAGGCCTAGGTAAGGGAACCCACACGAAAGGATAACCAACACATATGTACTTTCATGGAAATTGGGAGGCCGCATGTTATCCACGGGTGTTGAGTGTATGGAAGTGCCTTAGAAACATCATACATGCTTCTAGTGGATAGGAGATGGGTGTATGACAAAGGCCAAGTGTGAAATCCATACACTATAGCCAATGCCTTAGTCTCATGGACGAAGAGAGAGAGAGCTAATACTAGAACATGAGAGCATTCTTGAGGTGAATGCGAGGAACCTTTGTAGAAGGTAAATTTACAAAGTACAAGATCAAATGGAGGGGCCTCCCAAAAGAGGAAGCTACTAGGAACTCTAAAGCGTTTTGAAGGAACAACTAAAATTGCAGATGTTGTAGAAGTACTAGCCCTTTTGTGTTGATGATTGCAGTGTCATGAGACATTCTCCAGATCGTACTCCTCTGGACTGAGTTGAGATGATCTGCGAGGATGCCCATGTGATGGGTGAGTCATACTCCTCTGGACTGAGTTGATATGGTGTGTGTGGTCTCTTGTCGTGCTCCTCTGGACTGAGTTGAGATGACTTGAGATGGTCTCCTGTTGGGACCCTATGGACTTAGTTGAGTCGACTTGAGATGGCTCTCTAGATCGTACTCCTATGGATTTAGTTGAGTTAATCTATTGAGAGTGACATCCCTATGGTTGAGCACATGTAGATTTGTCCCTAGTGGCAGAACACTAGAGGATGTGTGGGAGATCCCTTGCTATATTGTCTAAGAGTAAGATTATTGTGAAACCCTAATTTTGTATTGTGAAGGGTACAAGTCGACCCCACCATGTAAAGATAATTAATATTGTGTAAAAGATTAATTATATTATTGAGTTGTACAAGTCGGCGCTATTGTGCGAATAGACACATCTATTGATGAGTTAGGTTATGTATTTATAGGAGAGATACATCCCCATTGTGGATCATATCTCATTCTCACATAACACTTTGTGGAGGTCTGAAATTTAGTGTGCACTTCTTATGCGCTAGCTTTCTTGGTCATAGAACACCCTCTTGTGTGCACTAGGGTTTGTGGTGAAAGGGTGATCTTCTCTTGACTCTATAGCAAAGGATTGCTGGGTTTTTGCCTTGTTTGAGAAGGGTTTTCCCAGGATAACTTCTTGTGTCTTGTGCATGGTTATTCTTCTTGTGATCTTGGTTACTGCAGCTATTGTATATTGTATTGCTGCATTGTTTATGGTTCAAGTTCATGCTAAATTGAAAAGAAACTACATGTGCTTGAGCTAAGCATTAAAAATTCAACATTTTGGGCACCCATTGATCAAAATTAAAGCCCTTTTTTCCTTTCATGCTTTAGACATAATACTGACTTTAGCTCAGTTGGTTTACATATTATTGAATTGAAGTTGTTAGGGGTTAAAATCTTGCTCTCTATTCTACAAGTGACTTGATCAGAAAGTTCAACCATCTTATTTTTACATGCACTTTTTGAAAATTACTTTGGAGGCTGGAATGTAGGTTTTTCTATTGAATTTGTGCAATCTGATGCTTCCTCCAGATTTGGAGGTATGTTTCTGCATCTTTAAGCTATTATACTGTACCACATACTTTGGACTTATATTGGGGCAGCAACATATCTTTTCATTTATTCCAGCAGTTTCTACTTGGCCTTTGTTGTTTGGTTTTTCAGCTTTGAGGGCAAAGCACTTTAAGTAGAAGGGCATGTTGTGTAACTAACCAAAATATCTTTATTGGGTAGTAGACTCTATGCACTTTAGCTATTTTGTATGTATGCTCATGTTCTAATCCTAGGCCTTATAATATCATTGTTTAATATTTTTTAAAAACTACTGTATGTAATAATGGCCTTATCACTTTTATTAGTCTTGTAAGCTTTAAGTTAGGATTTTTGCCTCTCTTTAGTATAGATAGGGATTTCTTCCCTTTTATTTGAAACTCTTATGATTTGATCAATACAATCTACTAGTTTATTGGAGAAATCTCCCTCCATTACTCAGATTTACAGTTGCAATCCACCCTTGGGTGTGCAGGTGTCCCTACTATTTTCTATGTTTTTGTATCTTTATCTCTGTTAGTCTTAGTTTTCTGCTGCTGTTACATCAATATTTGCAGTAGTAGTTCCGTTTTGGATACACAAACACTGAAAGTTCCATTTTGGAACAGAGTAACAAAATTGGAAGGCCCAGTGGAACCAAAAATGGATTTCTTCCCTGGTCTTTTGTTTATCAGGTGTTGTCACTTGGCTTTTGCTTTATAAAATTGGCATTATAACCCATGGTTATCCTTTCTATAACAAGAGGAAATTTTGTCATCTTTTCTAATGTTGTCACAAAGCCCAAGTGTTGTGGTGTTGGGGTTGTGGTTCTTTGTGCTTTTAAAAGAAGTGACCTTATCATTTTGTCTGAGGCTCTCTTAGGAGACAACTATAGTCGGGATTCCCACTTTCATCTTGCATAGCAACTTATCAGACTTTGCATGGTCATTCCATTGTTCAAAAGTCTGTCATTTATTGATCGTCTACTATTGTTTCCAATTGTGCATTGCAGATTTAGACCCAAAGTATCAAGCTGTAAACGTAGCCATGGAGCAGCCTTATCAATGACTAGGGCAACATACCTTGTACAGTCAGCAGGGTTCCGTCAAAAGAGGGTTCTGCTGATAGGTGGCACAGGAACATAAGCCACTTTCATCATGATGTAGTCTAAACGTTCTATGCTTTTACTCTTTCCGGGCATTTTTTCTGACTAGTTTTGTCCAAAATCCGGCCAGAAATTTAGAAAATTGCAGATTTCAGCAGCCAAGATTACATATTTCAGGTGTACCGGGGGTTCTTGAGGGCACTGCATCAGTTTATGCATTCAAAAACGTGATTTAAATAATGTAAACTTGTGATTTCGCCAACAATTCTGTTGCCGGATTCCGGTGATAGTTGCCGGAAAGTAAAAAACGTAGAACGTTTAGACTACGCCCTTTTATCATAGTTTGTTGGGCCATGTGACAAGGCTCATTCTGCTGCGAGCCTGTGGCAGCCTCATCTACAGGGAAAAGTATATCAGCATGTGTGTGGCTGAGGCAACCCCCATGGCAAGACAAATACACAACTGTTAATTAGGTGATTTTTGGTGTTTGGTTGGCTCGACCAAAAAGTGGAATTCGATGACTGATCCACTGTTTCTTGAGGCATCCAACAAAGACAGTTGGGGTTGACATAATCAAAATAAGATTCTTTGGCTAGTGGACATGTGGTGACCAATAGCTGAGTAGTTATGCCTCTATGGCTATTTATGATGCATGTTGTCATTGGGACCCTTTTGTATCGTGGACAGATGGCCATTGATTGTAGTATTTATTATAGATGATATGCTTATGTGCAGTCATGCAGTTATGCACATATTAATAGTGCCATTTTGAATGTATCATCTATTCATGGTGGCACATGTATGGCACTAATACCATCAAGTTTGGATTATGGCTATGACAACTGGTGGTGTTTTTTATTGTAAAATACTAATAGACCTGTAATTATTGCATTTTTTCTTGCAATAAATAAAGCTAGAATCAATTTTAAAACCTCTAACTTGCATAATTAAAAATTTCCTTTATTTATAATATTCTGTTATTACATTCTGTTTCAAAAGTAAATTTGACAAAATCCTGCAGATTTCAGTGGTCTTTTAAAGCTGCTCCTTGGGTACTTCAAGAAAGTTGGTTTGCGTTGCTTAATTTAATTTTCACTAGCTAATTTAGAGTAATTTATTCTGCAATAGCAGTTTCTTTGAAATGCTCTTATCTGTAAGATGTCAAGGACTACCATTGAGTTGATGCTCTATTTTAACTGTTTGTGCTCATTAAAATTTCTTCGACTGTTTTTCAGTAACCAAATTTGCATTTTTTGCTCAATTTAGAACTGTTCCTGTCATTTGTTAAATTGCAGGAGTGAATTCCTTAAAATAATGTCTAATTTTGTAATTTCTGCTTGTTTCTAATGCAGGAAATTGCTTGGCATCGAGTAGATGAATTGCAACCTACAAACAATGAGGCCAATTCTCGTGGACTGAACGGAATGAAGTGTTTTATGGTTGGACCATTTATGGGGTAAGGATCGGTTCTTTCTTCTGTTTTACCTTCATTTTTATGAAGGTGTCTATTGAGTCTTAAAGGATTTACTACTATTAGTATAAATTTGGTCATTATACTGAAGTTAAGACCAATAATTTATACCCAAGGACGTCAAAACGGCTATAACTGCAGTTCTCAAAATCCTTCATCTGCTTTCGTTCACTAGAATTTATTTGTAGGGGGCTATATATGGGAATGCATATTTGACTGAACAATGAAGCAGGCCACTAAAGGAGTGGATAGCAGCGCATTGCCTTCCAGCGACAATAAAGAGCGATGGTTCACTAAAAGGTGTGTATTGAATTTTACAAGTTGCTTTTTGTATTCACAATGAACTGTTATCCTAGCCCATCTGTCCCATCTGCTTATGGGTTTGTTGTACAGATTTTAATGTTACATGTAGTGGTGGATGTATATATATTGTGATGTCTTGTTTTTCAAAGGTTCAAAGAGGATAAGGTGACATAATGATTGCTTTTATGCCATTAGGGCCTAGTGTTTGTGTTTGGAAGGCTAAAACCAGTTCTACAGGGAGTGGGCCAGCTCCGGGAATTGGTTCTCTGATCGATAATGGACATGTTTCTAATGTGCCTGTAACAGAGCCTAATCAAAGCACAGCTGCTGTTGTAAATGAAGACTTACCTGGCAAAAGTTTCCGAAATTTCAGATTTGATTCATCTTTCATTCTGCGACTGCTCGATGGGATGATAATTTCTGGGTAACATTTTAACACTATATTTCTTTATTGGGTCCAAGCATGCAGTCTTAGCTTGTAAATGCTGTTTGATATCATGTACAGAGCGTTTTGGTGTTGAATTATATGACAATATTTGATGAGTATCCTGCTTTTGGATCATTTGAAGCAGTGGAACATAATATTCTCTGGGCTGGGGCTTTGGTCTTTTATTTTTCAATTGTTTTTATATTATGAGCAAACCGCTCTTGATCTTCTAAGCCACTTGCAATTGATGATGATGTTAACAAATATGAATTATAAATTCATTGAATCTTCTAAAATAGCATGCTAGTCTTTCCTATTGGTCTTTGGTGGATGGTTAATATGTATTTGAGCGTTATATTTTTAAACATAAGCAGGGTTTCTATTAAGATATAGATTCACCAAAGATGTTGTAATGAAGAAATTTTGGTGCTGTTTTTTTAAATAGCTAGTTTATTAGATTGTTTTGAAACTCGTGCTTTCAGAATGGTTTTTCTTTTTTTTTCGGTAATATTGAAATAAGACTAGACACTTTTATTATATCATATGCATTTTTTGAATTCTCTCAAAAAAGGTCTTTAGCTTGCATTTCTTGTGGAAATGGAACATTCTTTTTCATTTAATTGTCATTGTTTTCTATTTCATTGTGTTGCACATTTTCTTATCTTCTTATGAGGCTTTTTAGGGATGCCTGTTTTTTTGTTTTGTTAGTTAATATTGTTATATGGGAAGCAATAGCTCAAGTGGTGGGGAAGTAGGTCTTGCACTCTTCCCATCCAGGTTCAAATCCCCAATGAAACTTGGCCCGTTGTGATAAGGTGAGAATGATAGATGTTTTGTGGTATAGAGGCCCTTCGGTGCCTCGGTACATCTTGGTTTTTGACAAGTCATAAGTTATTGGTATATCTAGCTTGTGGGTTGTTGGGTATACTCTTGGGTTATAGTGGCAGCTAGTTGGTTTTATCCTAGGCCTAGCCTAGGTCACTCTAATGAATTACAGATTCCCGTCGCTAAATAAATTTTGTTACATGAGAAGCATGTTATCTTAAGTTCATAATGTTAACTTTTGCATAATTTAGATGATGATCTTTAAATTCAGTGTCAATTTTTACTTAATTTAGATGATGTGCATGTGACCACATAAAAACATAGGATCAAGATGCTCAAAATGCTTTGCTTCACTTGGAATTATTTTCCAAATTTGTGTAATATACATAACATTTTCTGACATCCAAGCTGCCTTTATTTGTACTATTTGTATGTCAATGCTATCTTCTCCTGATTATTAGTATATATATGGAGTAAGTTTCATTGTTCAATGCCTGTTTTATAGATTAGATTTAAATCGCCCATCTCTTTAGTATTGTATGAGAGGATTTTATTGTAATGCTTATTTCATTGTTCATTGCCTACCTTATAGATTAGATTTAAATCACCCATCTCTTTAGTATTGTATGAGAGGATTTTATTGCAATGCTTATTTGTACGAGTGATTCATCAATTTATTCATGAATCCTATATGAACATTTTCTATAAAAGCCAACCCATCCATACAAAAAAACATCTTTTACATTCAAAGATCATAAATTAAGTCTACAATCCCAATATACTTGAACAATTTTTCTAGAAGGATTCTAACGTTTCTTTGTGAGTTCCCATTATTTGAGCATCATGACGATCTTTTGCAACAGATGAAACATTTGTTTGAGCTAGTTATCAGGCCTTGATGTGAATCCACACTTCAAGTTAGAGTTAGCACAGTTCATTTCATTCGATCAATAATGCATCCCAACCAAATACTTGTTCACAGCAACAATTATCTAAATTTTATCTAAATTTTATCATATATATTAAGAAAAATCCCAGCTCAATCCCAAAATAACATAGTTCACAACCACCAACACAATATAAGGTATGTAGGTATGTGCAATAGGCACTAGCTTCCCCTTCCCCATAGAAAAACATCATCTTGGGGCTTTATTGAATGAAGTGGAGGTAATGTCACCTTATTTTTTCTTCCGTCTACTTCCTTCTCTTATGTGGCTTCATCAAAGTTTGTAATGCTTTTAATGAACCTTTTGCTATCCAAATTGTGATTTAGTAATGTGATGGAGTGACTAGCAAGTATTTTGAGTAGTTTTAATTGAAAGTTATCCTCCACCTTTGCTTGAACATGACCGATCAATTGCGTGTAAAAAAAGACTACCACATTCCTTCCCAAAATTAAATAGATCACAACCACAAACACAATATAAAGTATGTGTAGTAGGCACTTGGTTCCCCTTTACTATAAAAAACCGTTATCCTGGGGTTTTATTGGAACATAAGTGGAGGTAATGTCACCTTACTTTTACTTACTTCTCTTGTGTGGTTTCATCAAATGCTTCCAATGAACCCTTCACAATCCAAATTGTGATTTAGCAATGTAATGGAGCGACTGACAAGTATTTTGAGTGGTTTCAATTGAAGTCTATCCTCAACCTTTGATTGAACATGAGAGCAATCAATTTGAGTGGTTTCAATTCGAAGTTATCCTCAACCTTTGATTGAACATATGACCAATCAATTGCATGAGCCAGATTTAGTAATATTTCTTACTTTAATAAGAAAAGGCGACATATTTTGGTCTTTAAGATCAAGGTGGATCAAGTAAACACCAAGCATTCTATGATATTGAAGGGTTTAAAATATCTTGAAATTGGGATGATAATATTTATTTGGTAAGAAAAAATCATACATTTTGGTCTCTAAGATTAAGGTGGATCAAGTTCAGGAACACCAAGCACTCCATGACACTGAGGGGTCTAAAATATCTAAACATCGGGATGGTAATATTTATTTAATAGGAAAGGAAAGGACCATACTTATTAGTTTTTAAATTTAATATGGATCAAGTTTAAGAATGCCATGCACTCCACAACACTAAAAGGTTTAAAATATCTTGACGTTGAGATGGAAATCGCGTTTATACTTAAGTATCTCATTTTATTAAATAATAAATACATAACTTGGAAATAATCTCTTTATTTTGGGAGTGAACTTTGTGCCTAAATCTAATACAATCTTCTTTTTATTACTTTCTTGATTCCAGGCCATCATATATGGTGAAATGGGCAAACTTTTTAGTTACATTGATAGATTATACATGGTAAAATAGGCTAACTTTTTAGTTCACTTCCAATATAACTAAAATGGAATTGAATCCTCCAAAATCTAAGAAAGTACGAAATCACATTTATTAAGAGATTTTTCTTCATATTCCACACAAGAATGCTACAATCTTGTGACTGTTTTGGTTGGAGGCTTATGTTCTACCCTTAACCTTTGCATTCTAACCACTATGTTGTAGATTGCAAACTTCTTTATTTATATCCGATAAAGGTTTCATTGCAAGTTTCTTCTTTCCTTTGGGTTCCTTATATACATAACCTCATGAATATCATATAAAACATGATTTTTTGATTGTATTCCTTAAAATAAAGACGCAGCTACGAAACTATATGACTCCAAATTTTTGGATAAGATATCTCATATTTTTGTCACAATCTTAATCATTCACATTCTAAATCAATGCCTACATAAATTATTGTTGCAATTCATTTAAATCCATTTAATTCAAAATTCCATCCCCAAAGTTAACTTATATCAAGTTGATGGCATTTATGTATCTTCGTACTCATGAATTTCTATATATTCAACATGCATTAAGATGAGGTTGGGTACATATGCATCTCAAACTCTAAAGGACTATTCTCAACTCAAACTTCTTGCCAAGAAAATAGTGCATCGACCATTAAAGGCATGTATAATTGTTTGTTAGTAGTGTGAGAAAATCCATCCAAGAATATATTGTAATACTATACTATGCTCATGAATCATTTACCTTTTTCTATAGTTTTCAAAATATTTTGATCTACAATGGTTTGAATTTTCATAGTATCTACAACACTTCTTTATTGACAAAAAATGAGATTTTATTCTATAAAAAATGTGTGGCCGAAGTGTTGAATTTTCTAATTTCCAAATCTGATAATTATTGCTTTATGATTTCAAACAGAATTTAATGTCATTGTTATCATAGAATAATTACACATTGAAAATCCCAACTGGAATAAAATTGCAACGGAAATAACAGAATCATAGAAAGATAGCCATGCACAGTGGACACAATATTTTTACTTTGGGAAACCCAATCTTGAGAGAAAGCCCAACTTTTCTTAAGAAGGATTTAAGCCAGAAAGTACATCACCATAAAATGAAGAACCCAACATATAGAAGGTTGTGCCCTAGCATGAGGAAGATCCCTCAAGGCTAGTGAACCACTAGACAAAGATAACACACCACCAAAATTTGCGCAACTGACAACTACCACTGGCATCTGCAACTGCAACTGCAATCGAGACTTGCACAGTTGATGAGAAGAGTTGTGTGATGGGTCAAAATGAAATGATCCAACCTTTATTTATACAGTTTGAGTCACCTTCAATTTCCTTGTGGAGTCGACTTGTCATTTTTCCTTCAATATTTCATTTAATGTGTTCCGAGGTTTCTTTAATAGTTTAATGGGCTTTGACTTGTCAACTTGGCATTTCTTTATTACTAGAAAAGTTGACAATGAGCCATGTTGATGTATCATCTCTTCACATGCATGTCTAATTAATATAGGGCTCTTATGTTGAGTAAACCCATCGAGAAATCTCTCATTACAAGAGGTCTCTTGGGCTTACTTCTTCAACATTAGATTAGACTTGTAAACAAGTCAAACCTGCTTGATAAGAACTAGATCACTCCATCCTGGAGTAGGAAAAGTGAAAGCATCTAACATCTCGAGTCGTTATCGATCCTTATCAAATCAACATGACTAAGGAAAAAGACTACGCCCGAGCCATTCACCACTAGCAAAGCCCCGTGAGTGAATGTATCATTCTCCCTTGGTCAAACCATCATGACCAATTTGGGAGAATGTCTGCCCGATGTTGCTAACTGGAGAACCATCAACATCCTGGGCCATTCACCACTAGCATAGCCCTGTGAGTGAATGTATCATCCTCCCTTGGTCAATTCAACATGACCAATCTGGGAGAATGTCTGATCGACGTTGAAACATCAACAAGAAGCACGTTGGGTAGTACAAAATATATATCATGTTTCTTCTTCATATCCTTCATCCATAACAATCCTTCTACTAGCCTAGCTTTTCGTATATCTACTTGACCTTTATCAACCTTCAGTACAATCCAAAATTTTAGTGTATATCTACGGTAAAAGACACCTAGAATGTAGATAATTCTGTAATACATTAACTACCCGGCTGATCGGTTTGACTGGGCTCGTCCTCTTCCATTTCTTCTTCCTGCGTTGGCTGGTTTAAATCAAATCTGGAGTGCGTTGTTGCTAGGGATGAATCACTGTTGGAGAGAGAGTCCACTAGGATTGGAGGAGGCAACACTCTCTGAATCTGCAACTCTTCCACCTAGCTTCTAATGGCATCCACTTCGTCATGTCGCTGACGCATGGCTTCATGTTGTTGAATAAAAATGTCTAGAATTTGATTGACTCAAGTTGAGAAGGAACAATAATCCATCTGGAGTTGGCGCACTTTCTATTCCAGAACGTCCAAGGCAGAGACCAAGTCCTGAATGATGGAGCTCCTTCAATCTATTGTTGTAAAATTAACCTCTTGAGTCAACTTTCTATCCTGATATGTCTTTTCTCCTTAGTGCAGAATGACTGAATGATGCCAAACCTACTTCCTCCCATGCAATACTCTTTCCAATTCTTTAATAAGTTTTAGCTTTGTTACGCTTTTGCTAAGAATTCCTCCAATTTCCGTTTGTGGAGGCAGTTGTAAGAATTCTGGTGCCTCCCTTGTCCTCGACAATCCGGTGAATTCATGATATATGTAACCTTCTCCTCTACATAATGACTTTTATTTTAACTCTGGAAATTCTCAAGTAGGGAGTTCCCAATACATCCATAATCCATAAAATGTCTCTGGCGCATACCTTGAATCCCCTTCCCATCTGGATGCTATACATGACCAATACCGCCATATCTAAGAATCGAGTGTCTTCCCATAAATGGATTACTTCACCCACATGCGAACCGAGACTCCCATTCATAAGCATAATTGCTCACAAACGTGGGGGATGCACCAACCTGGCTTCTAATTCATAATCCACTACATTTGACTGCCCTTCCATCCTACTGAGTGTACCATGTCTTGAAAATCTCGCCTGGCACGAACTGAGAATGCGCTAAGGAGAATTTTGGAGAGTGTCCATAAATTTGAAGATGATAAACCTTAAGAGTTCACCCTTTTGTGATGTCATGGGGTTTTTGACTTGACCCCTGTGAGTCATGCACTATTTGAAATGGGTGGCTCATTTATTATGGAATTTGTTGATGGGACAAATTCCCATTTACACTTATGTCTCCTTTTGGAAGTGAGACTGCTTTATTGTCTTGTGAGTCAACCAAGCAATTATTCTCCCTTTTAACATGAAAATATTGATAGATTTCAAGTTGGATTTTTTTGATAATATTGATAGATTGAACATTAGGAGAAGCCCCTTTGAACATGCTCTCGATGGAATTATTCGAATCTCCCATAATGATTAGTTGTTGCAGTTTTAATCCCTTAGCTAAGCGTCCTCCTTTAAGAAGGGAATAATCTTCAGCTTGATTATTAGTCAGTTGTCCCAAAATCCATGCATATTGTATTTCTTGATTTCCCCTCGGGTCAAGAATGACCCCTCTCACATCTGCCACCCCAGGATTACCTTTGGAAGCTCCATCAAAACATAGAATATGCTCATTTTGTGATTTGAGCCAATCAGAGAAGGAAGATGGAGGAATATGAAGTTGTCAGAATGATCTTGCCTTTGAATGGGAGGGAGATTGATACTGCAATTTGAATTTATCAAAACATCCCTGCTCTATTCCATCTAATCTTTTTGGGGAAGATAACCTCGTTTTATGAGAATTTAAGAACTCCAAAAGCTGCGCTTTTGTTGCATTTATATTCCTGACCAACCAGATTTGCCAACACGTGTACTTGGGGAGTGACAACCATAATCTTCTAAATATAGGGTTGCTTGAAAAGGATCCCTGGTATTGTTTATCCCAAGAACCCAAAAGAGCTTGAATGGAACTTGGCCAAGTCACTCTGTTGAATATTTCTTGTAGAAGGGTCTTCCAAATGTTTAATACGAGCAAACATTCCAGGAATACATGGAGAATTGTTTCATTGTTACATTTGCAAAGGACACATCTCGAGGGACCCTCAATTCCCCAACGACTCATATTTTCACTAGTCAGAATTTTCCCATGGATTAGGATCCAACAGAAAAAATTAATTTTTGGAGGAGCATCTTGATGCCAAATGTTTTTCCATGAGGGACTTTTAGGAGGAAGGTCAACTTGCATCAATAAATACTCATACCCTTTACGGACTGAATATCTTTTAATTCCCCCCCTTTGGAATCATAATCATCCTGGTGATTGGGGGCAATACCTTGCATGTAGGAGAGTCACTGCTTAGCCTGGCTCTTAAGTTCTTCTGGGACGTTCCCCAAATTCCAGCCTCTCTAGAATCCCTCTGTGTCCCAAATAGAGATGTCATTTAAAAAATGTTTATTTTGGGCGTGAAGCCACTCCGTGATCTAGGCCAAAGAACTTTTATAGATTAGAAGAGGAAGAAGAGGAAGCGAGGCTTGAATTAATTTCCAAATGGGAGATCTTGATGATGGGCCAATAGGAAGATCAACACCCCTTAGACGATCCTTTTGAAAATATTTATTTATTGGTGCCTTCTTTCAGTTTGTATAATCTCCTGATATCATTCTCCACAACAGTTTTGCTCCCAAAGCTACATTGACTAGAGTGGGATCTTTAATTCCTAAACCCCCCATTCATTTTAGGTGCCCTTACAATCCTCCAATTTACCAAATGAAACATTTTTGTGCTAGTTTTTCCCCCTTCCCATAGGAATTTTTGGATTTGATGGGCAATTTCTCTTTCAACGCTCATGGGGGCTAGCAACGAAGAGTATTGAAAAACTGGAAGAGTCGAAAGGATTTCCTTTGCAAGCACAAGTCTCCCTGCGAGATTTAACCAAAGCGCCCCCAACTTATGTATTTCTCTATGATCTTGGAGGTGATGATATTCTAGTCTGTTGTAGAAAGAGAATCGAGACAAATGGGGGTGCCCAGATACTTGAACGATCTCCAATTTGATATTAAGGGAAATTGGAGAATCCTTGAAATGACAGTAAGAGAGTGAGCATTTGTGTTCCAAGCATACAAATAGCATTTATGAGAGTTTATAAGCCCACCCGAGACAAAAACAAATTGATCCATCACCATTTTAATCTTCTTGCTATTACTGAAGATGCCCCTCCAAGGAAAATGATGTCATTTGAAAATTGAGAATGATTTATTTACTGGTGCCTTCTTCCAGTTTGTATAGTCTCCTGATATCATTCTCCACGAAAGTTTTTCTCCCAAAGCTACATTGACTAGAGTGGGATTTTTAATTCCTAACCCCCCATTCATTTTAGGCGCCCTTACAATCCTCCAATTTACCGGATGAAACTTTTTGTGCTAGTTTTGCCCCCTTTCCATAGGAATTTTCGGATTTGATGGGAAATTTCTCTTTCAATGCTCATGGGGGCTAGCAACGAAGAGTATTGAAAAACTGGAAGAGCCTAAAGGATTTCCTTTGCAAGCACAAGTCTCCCTGTGGGATTTGAGCAAAGTGCCCCCAACTTATGTATTTCTCTATGATCTTGGAGACGATGATATTGCAGCGTGTCATAGAAAGAGAATTGAGACAAATGGGGATGCCCAAATACTTGAACAATCTCCAATTTGATATTAATGGAAATTGGAGAATCTTTGAAATGGCATTAAGAGAGTGAGCATTTGTGTTCCAAATATACAAATAACATTTATGAGAGTTTATAAGCCCACCTAAGACAAAAAAAAAATGATCCAACACCATTTTAAATCTTCTTTCTATTATTGAAGATGCCCCTCCAAGGAAAAAGATGTCATCTGAAAATTGAGAATGATTTATGCGCTTGACCCCTGCAACAATTTTGATGCTTGCAATACTCTCAGTTTCTTTCATGCTCTAACCTTCTTCCCAAAGTTTTAGCCATTAAGATATATAGAAGGGGAGATAATGGACAACCTTGTCTTAGCCCTCTAGAAGCTTGAAAAAACCCCAAAGGTCTGCCATTGATCAAAGGAGCTATCTAGGGACTACTTATACATGCCTCAATCCATCTAATGAATGAATGATGAAATCCAAATTTTGCTAATACCTCCAAGAGAAAGTTGTGTTGAACTTGATCAAAGGAATTTTCCATATCGATCTTGATCACCATTCCCCTACTCTCTTTAATATTGTTTGAATGGATTGCCTCCTGGACTAGAACAATGTTGTCCCATATTTTCCTTTGCGCTACAAAGCCTCCTTGAGAGGGAGAAATTAATTTGGGAAATAAATTTTGAATCCCGATGGCTATAATATTGGAGATGATATTATAAGATACATTACAAAGAGAGATGGGTCTAAATCTGGAGAATGGTATTGCCTTTCTCTCTTTGGGGATTAAGGCTAGAAATGTTGAATTTGTAGATCCTCCCATTCTACACGATTTTTGAATGTATTGAATCATCCTTACCAGATCATATTTAATGATATGCCAACATTTTTTGTATAAGTGTGTCGTGAAACCATATGGGCCTGGGGCCTTGTCTGATTCAAATTGTGAAAGAGCCTAATAGGGCTCAATTCCATTATAACAATATACTTGTTAAGAGTTTAACATGTCACTTGTGGGAATTGAACCTGGGCAGGGAGGACAACAATCATTTCTCCTAACCACCCAAGCTAAACCCAATTGACGTAATAATAATAATCCATTTTTAATTGTTTTAAAGGAAGTTCCAGAACCCTTAATGAAAGGGATATGATAATTGTTTTAAAGGAAATTTCAGAAACATTTATTAGGATAGAACTAGTAGAATTCCCAGCCACATTAGCAACGACCAATAGAGATAACCCCTTAGGTTGTTAGTATCTACAACATTTGTTACTCATGAAGTGATGTTGCAAATAATACACTTGCCAAACAAGCATTTCTCTTATTTACACAACTTTTACTCTTTAATTTTAACAAATTGCAAGATCAATATAGGATGTTGGCCATGCTTTCTCTTGGAATATACTAATATATTATGAAGAAACACCAAAACAAATTTATATAGCTATATACTAGAATCATTCTCCATCAAGATCATCAACATGATAAGCAAATTTATCATTCTAAAGGCTGCTAGAAAATCATAATGGTTGTATTGTATTCTTTAAAATGTATTCATCCTTTAGAAAATCATAATGGTTGTATTGTATTCTAAATGTATTATTTAAAATGTACTCATCCTTTACAATTGGTAACAACTTTCTCTAAGGTCAATCTTAGAGATGTCATTGCCCCATGTATATAATCAAATCATATCGAGGATATGGTATTTGTTCATAACTATAACTTTATTAAACTAGTTGTAACTTATGCATAGTCTTAATGCTCCATCCTTCCTTATGAATATCGAAAGGGTCCCTAATATGATACACTTGGTTTTTGAAATTTCTTATTAAAAAAAAATTCACAACTCCATCTTGAATTCAATAAGCTCCAAACTGTACATCTAGCAAAGTGCCTTGAAACTAGTTTTATCTAATACTAAGTGATGCCCAAACCTTCAACATTTTTTGTGATTTATACTAAGTCCCTTTTCAGTATCATCATCCCAAATGATCTGATATTTATCTAGTACTAAATAATGCCCAAACCTTCAACATTTTTTGTGATTAATACTAAGTCCCTTTTCAGTATCATCATCCCAATTGATTTGATATTTATCTAGTACTAAGTAATGCCCAAACCTTAACATTTTTGGTGATTTATACTAAGTCCCTTTTCAGTATCATCGTCCCAAATGATTTGATATTTGGTGGTTCTTAAATATTCTTTGATACTACTTGATCTATAATGTTGATGACACCTATAGATTTACTTTTTGGAGGGTAGAAGAGAGGACTCACCGAAGTTTCAGCACTCAAGGGAGTCCGACCCAAGTCTTCCAAAGGAATGCTTGTGGTTATATGTCCTACAACTGTCATTTGAGGGCGTTAAGAGTTTCAAGACAACAACAATTGCAATGTTACTGGGAGTCTTTCGATTTGCAAGCATAAAGAGAAAATAATAAAAATCAAATCCAAATATAAACACGCAAAGATAATAGTGACCACATGAACAACGACCAATCAATCTTAGCTTTTATATATAAAACAATGCAAGATATAAATAAAGAACAAGTGCAACTA
Organism: Picea mariana; assembly: GCA_032191745.1. Classification (NCBI taxonomy): domain Eukaryota; kingdom Viridiplantae; phylum Streptophyta; class Pinopsida; order Pinales; family Pinaceae; genus Picea; species Picea mariana. Next base: position 17,261 of record JASDQU010205688.1, read on the forward strand.
GGTGTTTGGAGATGTCATAATCTCTATGTCATTGGCAGGTGTGTGGCACCACCACAACAACGACATGGAAGAGTGTGACTTGACAAAGGAGTTGAGTACGAACATGAACTCGTGATTGCATATACTAAGATGCCTTCCAATAGATTTATAGTTGTGGACATAATTTCTCAATCCCATATAGAAACGCATAAGCATAGGCAAAGTCCTGTACATGTACAAGTGGACCTTGATCATGGGCTCCACTAAATTTTAAAAGTTGAGGGTGCTTCGAGTGCAAAGGATCCATTAGAACGTGGGAGATAAAGGGTTTGCGAGATGGTATAGGAAAGCTTATAGGTTTAAGTGATGAAGTTGAACCATATTCTTTCAAGTTTGATGATGACCCAATGTGATGATGACCCAATGTGGTTTTAAGTTAATCACATTGTGTTCATGCTAGAGGTGTTCCACATAAGAGGATTTGATGTACCATGAGGGAACGATTGAGCCATTGAAGGGAGGAAGCATGTAACCAAAATGCATGTTTACTTTAGCATATAATGACTTGGAAAGTTTTCAAGTCATCCTTGATTTAGAAAGGATAAAGTGTCAAGTTTGGTTTATTCTTAAATGAATAGTTTCTGTGGTGGTCCCTTATCTTATTGTATGGTGGAAAAACCTAATTTAGTCGAGATTGCATAGTTTTGATCTTGAGATTTTTTAAGAGAGGTATCAACATAGTTAGAATTATTTAATGCTCAGACTCAACACTACATCACGCCAATTGGACTAAAAGAAAATTGTGATTGGTTAATAGTAATATAAGTTTCTTTGGTGGGATCAAGGATTTGATCCCTAATACACTCCTCATGAATCTAGGACTACAATTCCCAACATTCTAGTGCAAATATTGGCATCGGAACATGTCCAAGGCCTTCAAGAAGTACAATCCAACACATAACTATAGATGGTTATGCCCTCATTTATATTGATGTTTGATTTAACAAGACTTGGATGTTCAAATACAAACATACTATTGGGCTCTTTTGTTTCCATATTATACATAAATCCTTATAGCACTGAAAAGGAAACCCTCATTCTTAGGTGCTAGCACTTGGCCATTGATTGGTCAACCTTAGTGTCACCCAATTCAAATTCCCCATGTGTGGTCAACCTAAGACCTTTACACATTTGTTCTAGTTCCATGACTATGCTAAATATGATTGGAGTTGGATGAATTTTCATGATGGAGAGTGATGCAAGGAAGAGAGTTGCCACCTCCCTCTCTCCCCACAAAATGATGCTTCAAACTCTAGCTAGATTTCTCCCTATGAGTGTTGAAGGTGGTGCATGGATGGTTGTGCTCGAGGAGGTAGCTAATTTAGGGAGTAGAGTGGCTCGACAACAACTTTGGAGAATCGATTGGGTGGTTGCTTGGATTCTAACTAATGTCTCATGGTTTTTCCATGATGACGGCTAGTTTGGCCTTGCAACTTGTTTCGTTGCTCATCCCTGATGGCGTTTTGTGTATGATCTACCATTGGTGTTTGTTGTGTTGCTTCCAAGTGCTAAATCTATGTGTGTAAATGTGGGTTGTTGGTTTATGCTCATGGTAGTGCATGTTGTTTTCTTCCCAACCTCATTCCCCTAGATCTTGGCATGTTAGGGTTGGTGTTACACTCATGCTTGAGGGGTATATGTGTGGATTTGATCGAGGTTAGACCTACCTTCTGAAGATTTTTTTTTATCTAACATCTCCCAATAACTAGATATGTTCATAGGGTCTAGTCTTGACTTGTGGCAAGGATTTTGTCTCTCGTGGTGGCCTTGTTTGCGGCCTAGCTTGAGTTTTTTCTATTCTTTCAAGGTAGTATGGTTCCCTTGCATGGTTTAGGGCTAGGGTTTTGGTCATTTTTTACTTGATGTATCCCTCGAAGTGTGTCCTCCCTGCACACTCTATCGATAGTGTATAAGAAATTGTCTTGTTTGTGATCTTTACATGAGCTTGTGGAGTTTGCAGTTGCAACCTGCCTTTTTTGTATAAATCTCTTTATAATTTTGCTTCTGTAACAAGGTTGAACGGAATCGTTTTCAAAAAATTATGATTGGGGAAGGGTCTCTAAACTTGGTGGTCAGTTTCTCCCTACTCCCATCTCATAGAAGATCGTCATTTTGGGTGAAATTTTATTTACTGATTAACTTCTATGTAGATTGGTAGCTCATCAGAATTGAAGTCTTGTTTCTAGTTCAGAAGAAAAAAACAACTCTTTGTTTAATCGAGCTCAACCCATTCAACCTATTTAGGGCTTCTCATGGGCTAATAGTTCTTTAATTTGTTTCAAGCTTTATGCATAGATTAAAGTGAAAGAGGTGGATTTTGATGTGGTGCATGTGTGCCAACTAATTGATTATTGGGGTTGCTCATTCACTGCGAGAAGGGGTCATACTATGACTCTCCTACTCCATCTTCCCAGTTCATGCATCCCAACTTTCTAGTGGAGGGACAAAGTGACATGTTGACCATGTTTTTTTGTGAAAATAGGGACCATTGTCACACCTAGTCACACAACAAAAATTCACCATGTTCTTGCCCCTATTATCTCAAATGACAAGAAGTAACCTAAGGAAGCTAGTTTAGATAATGATGGTTGGGACCCACAATCCTAGAGTTTGAGTTTGGTAATGATCGTTGGGGCCCACGATACTAAAGTTGATTTTGGTAATGATGGTTGGGGACTCACTCCTAAAGCCATAGTTGATCCAACTCTAAATGAAGGTTTAATCTCAATGACCACTAAATTTTTTCTTATGGAAATGCATAAACACTAGTGTGTGTGCCATGAAGGTTGTTTTTATGCTTACTTTGCTCCCATATTATATGGATTTTTAACACTCGATACTTTATTGTATGCCCAAGTGGTGATTTTTTTAGATATTATTCTTATAGGGAAAATTCATTAGCATTTAAGGATCTTAAGCCAAACTTTCCTAGCTTGTGGTTGTTTCCACATAATGCAAATTTTGTTTGCAAATACACCCACTTTGTAAATATCTGATTAGGTTAATAGTTAAGGGAAGGATTTTTCTCATTTTTTTTTGGCACCAAGTTTGTTGACCATAACATAGAGGTTTGAGAGATGGACATAAAAGTGGAAGAAGCAAAAGTTTGGATGCAGAAGTGAGGTCAAGAACCTAGTACATGTGTTCATAAATTGCTCCATATATGATTTCAAAAGGAGCCCTAAATGTTGCAATTAAGTGATTCCATGCTAGTGCATGATTGTGGAGTGTGGGATTGAATGGAAGAGTAGTCTAAGGGAAATATGTGGTGTTACCTCCCATACATGCACTTCAAATGCTATAAAGTCCTTTAACAAAATGTAATCCTAGGGACACTTAGGAAGATTTCTCAATGTCACCACAACAATATATCCTCTTGCTTTAGGACGGTTCCTTTTTATTACAAAAGGGGAAACAGTAGAAAAGATACGATTTTTTTTTTGTATTTTAGAATAAGATAGATGGTGGAATTTACCAAGGTTGTTGCCTATCCAATTTGGGCTTTGGAGTCGGGGTATAATGAATGAGAGGGTTTGCATATGATGAAGAGGTATATTTAATATATTAACAATATGCTCTAGCCAATCACATGGATCCTTTCAATATGCATAAATTAAAAGGAGGGCCCTTCCAAAGATGCACCTCACAACAACTGTAAAACAACCAAGTATAGCATGCAACCATTAATGAGAAAAGGGACAATAAAAACCTCTTGACATGTAGAAATCATAGCAACAATATCCCTTACGTGAATATTGATTGCAACAAAAGATAGGGAGGGTTAGACCTCAACCCTAGCCTCTTGTTATTGGAACAAACATGTTGTTCTACAAAGATTATTTCATAAATATTTCAAGAGTAATTCCAACCATCAATTAACCTATGAAAAGTAGAAAAATACGATAAACCTCAACTTGAACTTGCTCTTCTTTCAATTCTCCGAAAATGTATTCAACACAAGTAGAACAAATATGACCAACCTCAACTTGAACTTGCCCTTCTTTCAATTATGCTGAGAGATAGTCAATGATGCACTTGGAGAGAAATCTTTATCTCCCAACCACGCCCTTAGTAAATGAGAATAGATCTCCCTTTATATTTGTACTTCAACAACTACAATAAAATATTTTCTATTTTATAAAGCCCTTGAATCTTCCTAAGTTGGAGCACTCCCTTTTGATTGGATAGAATACTTAAAATAGTTCCATATTGCCACTTGTTATCTCCACAAGCAAAATGCATTTCTTAAATCATGCATTTACTCTTTATTTAAGAGTTTGATCATGTTGGCAATTCCACATGGCATCTCCTCATGCAAAGATCCTTCCACTAAATATGTGGAAAAAGCCTCGAATAATGTGTCCTTACTCTCCAATACCTCGAAGGTGAAATATGCCTCCAAATATGTGGAAATGCACCAAAAAATGTGTCTTTACCCCAAAAATTATCCTCATATGAGAAATACGCTTGTCAATATGTGGAAGCTCTTCCATTAAGTTTATATCTCACCCCTTTTTGCCATGTGTCATGATTTGGGCCTCCAATAAGGTAGGAATTTTTTTCCTTTGGGCTTTGTTTTATCTTTGCCTCATCATAAATTTTGCTTAGACATCCCCCATAGTAGATAATTTTTCATTTTAGGTGTTCATTTGAACTTTCCTTGCCATAAAATATGCTTAGTGCATATCCAAAGCAAGGGTTCTCATCTTCCCGGTCTCCCTTCAAGATTACATCATCCATCCATGTGGTCCCAAGATCCTAGGCACAATCCATGTATAAGACTCTCCCTGAATGATGCAAACAATTAGTAATGTAGGCCATCCAAACATGTAGCCATGCCTCCAAACATGTGTCAAGTGTGGCCAAATGGACACCCCATGGTGAAATATGCCTTCAAAAAAATCCTTAATCAAGCCAACAATACCCCTCTACACCTTTTCCCTCGTCTAAAATGATGGAGCAAGGTGTATAGCATCCAAGTTTCTCCCCTCACATTGTAATTGTCACTAAAATCCCATGGTTTTCGATTGTGTTGGTGAGATAAAGATGCCAATGAAAATGAAAAATAAGCCATGTATTTTAAGTGGGGGAATAACTTGCTCCATATGGGGGCTACACTCCCTTGTGAGGTGCAAGAGAACTACATTTTCTTTGCATGATGTACTTGCAAGGTGAATCAAAGGGCTAGTTGTTCATGACATGATGGATCAAAAAATCCGCTTCCCCATCACATGCTAAAGAATTTCCTCAATTCCTATTTATTTAAAAAAGCTTAAGAGTGCTCATCTAACTACTCTTTCTCAAGGGGCTCTACACATAAGGCATGGGCCCAAAATGACAAAGAAAACACAGAATAAAAAAAACTTATTTCTCGTAAACATTGAGCTTATTCTTCCTACTCTACTTTACAACAAGAAAATGTAATGGTAAGTGAAATCAAAGAGCGTAGTAATTGCATCAACTCAACAAAAACATGAAATCTTCCCTTTTGTTTGGTAATAAACCAAAACAATGCTACATCAAACATCCTATAAGAATATGATGGAACATTTGTTACTCTACAGTTGAAAAGTGCAATGAGCTCCTAATGGAATTTAAAATCAAAATCACACCAAGGTTGATGTGTTTCATTCCATGAATGATGTATTCATCATTAATATGGTTGGTATATGCACGACCTATAGAATAAGAATGAGACAACAAATTGTCATTATAATATCTTGCAAGTTGCTCCTCCAAAGGTTAATTTGAATCATCCAACAATATCTCTCTTTTGCTACTAGAAAAAGTCATGGGTACCACCCAAAGCAACAAAGGATGAGAGGGTGGCTTCCAAAAAAATCTACAAGAAATCAGCCCTCTTTGATTTCCATCCATCAATCCTCCACATGTCATAGCCATCAAAATATCAAATATGAAAAAATATATCAAATATGAGGTTAAGGTTTGATGCCCCTTTTTTATCGCTGAAAAATACTGCCACATTTCTACATTTCTAGCTCATACATGTGGATGCCACATAAGTATACGCTTGCATTGATTTCTTATGAAAGTATAAGTGTTGGATAAAGATATCATTGGTTGGATTTATCTTTCATGCACACCTACCTCATGATGACCATTGACTTCATGATGCAACTCCCTTGCTGAAAATGTACTAATGTCACTCATGATAAATAATAGAAAATATGACATACCTCAACATCCTTTGGTTGCCTAAAACCACAAGAGATAAAATATAAATCATCCTTCCATTTCTTAGTCGTCTTCAAGGTTGATATGAAATGGAAGGTATAGATCGGTGCCTTTAGACATAAATATCTCGTTATCAAAGTCGTAATCAGGATCCTCATAAATGCCATAGAAATCAATGTCCCAATTAAACCTTCCAATCAAGGAAAGAGAGCTAGATAATGTCATCATAGTTACCATGGAAACAATGTTCTTCATCATTCAAGGATATGGAAGCACTTGAAACATTTTCATCCTCCGAGGGTTTCTCTAAAAGATCTATCATCTTCATCTCTTCAAAACATTCACCGTCATGTTTGGGAATTTGATAAGGAAATTCACCATATCTTACCAAATCCTTGTCATGTGGCTTATCAACTAGATCTTTGACATGTTATTTTTCTTCCTAAGATCCAAATACTTGTGAAATGGTTTGATTAAACTTGCAAATGAAGATAGTTATATTGAACTATAATTTTCAAACCATCCATCTGCATTGTCTTCCTAATTAAGTACAAACATTTCCATTATGAAAACCTCATGGACAACATTTAGATCTGAAATTAAGTTCAATGAAAGTTGTAACATATAGTGTAGTTGAATCAATATGTCCATGGAAATTATGAATGTGCTCGATCCACCATGGAGGAGGGAACTCATTCAAATATCTAGGTATACTTGAGAAATCTAAAGGACTAAACACTTTGGTGTCCAATTTTCTTGGAATGGTGCCATATTCTTCACTTCCAAATCTTCAAAAATGAGAAATTGATATGAAATTTTGAAAACACATTTCCATCATACCTCTTTTCCATATTAGTGGAGTTGCTAGGCGAGTCTTCAAAAATGCTTCACATGTTGTTGATTTTTCTCACCTCCACAAACAACATGTCACTTGAAACTTCTGTAACAAGCCTTTGTTCCTTCATGGAGTCACTAGATGAGACCATAGATCTTCAAAGGAGTGTCTCATCACATCATTGTAGCATGTCTACTAAATCGGGAAATGGACTTTGTCCCCAGTGACGACTCCAATTTGTTACCTCCCAAATGATCTAGGTGAACACAATTGGCCAACCAAATTTTCCACTGACTCAAAATTGGTCCTACATCTTGCCAATGTTACAACAATGTTGCAAGGCTTGAACTTTTGAAACATTTTTTGGGCACTTCCCATGCTTTTTTGACTATCGACATGGCATGCTAATCCTTGATTTCTAAGATGAAAAAACACATAGAGCTCAAAGTAAGATTTGCAAGAGTCGAACAAAAACCCTAAACATAGTTTGTGTGTGAAATCTTTGGCCCCAAAAAGATGACATATTAGTTATACTCCCTACACCTCACCTTCCTTTTTCCATCTCATCTCCTAGCATTATGGTTTTGGATCTTAGGGTTTTAGACTTTATGTTAAAAGGCAGGTACAATATCTTGTGATGTGACTTTTATGAATGTCAAGCATAACTGACACATCTCTACTTAGATATACACTACCAAATTTCTAGTCATTTTGTATTCCTTTGAAGATTGCAATGTTTTCACTATTTCATTCATTAATAGAGTTTGGGTTTCATTGTATCATTGTTCTATTTTCATTATCATTATCTTATTTCATTTGTATTTCTATATTCATTCGGGTTAGTGGTATCATTTTTTTCGTTTTTCAGTGCATGTCCCCAATGAGCTCAACATATAAGGAATTGAGACTTGAACTAACTAAGCTTAGTGAAAAATCCCCTCAGAAACCCAAGCAAACTAAAAGGTGGATGAAAATAAATATAATGGAGTAGGATATTCTATCAATATGTTGCTTGAGGAATCCCTCAAGTGACAAAGGAACAAGATGATGGATAATTTCACTTGAATTCTTCATTGACTCTCAATGGTGACAGAGGCACCTTCAACAAGCGGTCACATTGAAGGTAAAAGTTAAATTTGACATTCATTTGTTTGAAGGAAAAATAGATGCATATGATTTGGAGAAATGATTAAGTTTGTTAAATTTTTTTTACTATGTTCAAACATTTTCCAACAATGAGGTCACTTTCGCACTCTTCCAATCCCTTCATTATGTCAAAAATTGGTAGGACACTTATTGTGTGCAACATGTCAAAGATGAATCCAAATAATTTGGGACAAAACCCACTTGAGTAGCTTTTGTATATTCCCTCAATGAGGAACTTTACCCTGTTGGGAACTACGATGACTAGTACATGATATGGACAATTGTGTGCCAAGAGAAGGGGACCAAGTAGTGATAAAGTACACAAATATATTCCATACCTTTCATTCAAATATGGGTATTAGAGATTCTGATTGGATCATGATTCTAAAATAATATAGTGGCCTACACAGGTACATCAAAACAAAAATATAATGCTTGGACGTCTTTTCACTAGAAGCCACTTATCAATACGTTGCTAAAATCAAGAAAAAATTGTGGTAGAAGGGTAAAGAGAGTTTGGGTTATCAAATAATTCACACCAAAATATTGGTAAAGGTGTCCCTAATTGGAAAACAAAGGATAGAGAAAGGATAACCAACCTTAGGGAAACCAACTAGGACACATTCAAAGAAGAGTCACATGAAGTTGAAGGACAATAGAAAGTGGTGTGAGATCCATAAAATCCCTTAGCACTACAACAATGAACGTCCTTCCAAACAATCGTTGTTGGTCGAGATGAAGACCTTCGAATTTGATTATGGTTGGGACTTTGAATCTAAGTTGAATAAGTGAATACAAATCATTGACATGGAACCATATGTTACCATCACAACTACAAAGGTCTAGCCCAAGGAAGGTAAGTGCCTCTTCCACTCATAGATTTGGGTGGAGGGGATTTCACTACATTTCATTGTTGACAATGACAACCAGAAGAAATTGATCTCAGCGTAGTTTGTCAAGAATTTGAAGCTATCAATGGTGACACACCCTCAATAATACACGATCGATTGGTTGAGCTAAGGATGAGACACCTCCGTAAGTCAACAATGTCTCCTGCACTATGGTATTAATCCTTTCAAAGTTGAGGTACTATGTGATGTTGTGAAGTTTTTGATGTTCTTTTAGGACAACCATATATGTGGAAGTGTCATGTTGTTTAGAGTCTAGGCCCTATAGTTTTGGTGTTACTTTGGGAGGTCATCTCTACAAAGTACCAAAGGTATCCCCAACCACCATAGTCTCTTTGATCATAACCAAGTAGTGGATGAAGGTAATATCTTAGATTGGGAGATATACCCTCTTCATGGTTTGATCGAAGGGAAAATATAATATCATCATAACTACCAATTTCTCTATAGGATCCTCTCTACATATCAGAAGTAGGTGGACAAGATGGTGGAATACTACAAAGACATCTTCACCTCACCTGCATGGGTACCTCTACATTGTCAGGTAAATCATGAAATTGATTTTATATTGGGTATCCCCCTACCTAATGACCTGGATATAGAATTTCTCTCTTGAAAAATGAGGACATCAAATGCTAAATTAAATATCTAATACAAAATGGAAACATTTGACCAAGATCCTCACCTTACCATAGCTCGATTATGCTAGTTTAGAAGAAGGATGGGACATGGTAACTCTATATTGATGAAATATCCCTAAAGGCGGAAATCATTGTCAAAAACTAGTGGCCGATCCCATGGATTGATGATCTTCTTAATTAGGTCAATTGGACCATGTTTTTCAATAAGATTGATGTGAATTCAAGTCATCACTAAGTGCCAATCACACAAACTAATGTGTGGAAGACAACCTTCAAGTCTAAAGAAGGTGTCTTTGAGTGGTTGTCCACCATGACTTTTGGATTGACTTATTTTCCAATAACCATTCATGAGGATGATGGATGATATCTTACGACCATTCACCATTTCCTTATTGGCTGTGTATTTGGATGATATCCTCATCTCTAGTAAAACCTGGGAGGAACGTCTAAAGCACATTCAACGAGTGTTTAGCACCCTATGACAACATAAGTTATATGCCAATTTGGAGAAGTGTTCATTTGGCATATAGAGAACTCAATATCTATGATATATCATGGATGAGAGTGGTGTGCATGTGGATATAACCAAGATTCAATTCATTCACGAATTGCATAACCCCAAAGACACTAACAAAAATTCACAACTTCTTAGGCCTTGTCATTTGTTACTGCATGTTCATGTTGGGTTTCTCTCATATATCTTGGCCCTTGATCCAAGTGACCGAGGGTGGAGCTAAAGCCAAGTTTTTTTGGGTAAGGTACAACTGAAAGAATTTGAGAATTTGAAATGTTGCCTATTATTGACACCATTCCTCATTTTGATAGACCTACAATAGTAATTCAAGATTGAAATAAACGCTTCAAATTATGTTGTTGGTGCAATTATCACTCATCATGGACATTTGATTTCCTATCAAATCGAGACACTCTCTAATGTAGTTTGTAGGTACCCCACCTATGACAAGGAAATGTACTCCATTGCATAGGCATGCCAACAGTGGAATAATTACACTTGGAAAAAGAAACAATCATCCACACCAACAATACACCCTTCAATTCATGTAGTTGCAAGGAAATTTGCAAACAACCCCCACTAGAAGTGGTCCACATACCTTCAATGATTCCACTAGAACATCAAATACAAGAAGGGAAACACAAATTGAGTTGGGGACTTCCTCAACCAACCTTCAGTGTGGTACTAATTGAGTTGCATATTTCTTTAGTTGACCTTTGGTGTGGAATTAACCATAGTTCTTAATTCCTATGGACATGAGACTTTTGTGTGGCCTAGTTGTATGTCAATGACCATGACTTCAATACAACATATCAAACACCAGGTGCAAGTAGACATGTTTTAGACTTTCACCTCTAGGATGGACTTCTATTCCATCTAGTACATCTCTGTGTTCCCTTGAGTAATCATGATGTGTTGATTTGGGACACATATTATAGTCTAGTGGCATGACACTTCTGTTAATGTTTTATGCTGATATTATAGTTCTTTGCATTTCATAAAGATAAGAGCATAATAACCACAAGATCACTAAGAAATACACATCCACAATGTACACAACATTTATCCTGGGAAACCCTCTAGGGGAAGAAAACCCAACAAAAAATTCCTTATCATAAATAGCTTATCAAGAGTTCAAGAGCTAACTCAACCAATACAGAAAATCCTCCTCCAAGAGATGCGCCACCCTTCTTCTTCTTTCAC
>JASDQU010205688.1:28841-47624 GCA_032191745.1 Picea mariana
CAATCCGCAAAAGGGGATTTGGTCCTTATACAATTACCGACTTAGTTAATCCTCAATGGGGATTAACCTAATAATAAAAATAATAATAATGACATGATTAATCCACAATGGGGATTTAATCCAATAACAAAATAATAAGAATGCTCTTCGCAGTTACATTATTTCAACAACTTCAACATGAAGAAACAAAGCACAATGTTGCAAAAGTACTTTTATGAACCAAAGCTTCGATGTGATGCCGACAAGTATATTTGATCATGCATTACCTTTGATAGTGCTAAACCAACCATTGAGAAGTAGAGATTGTGACCTCTACCTACTCTAGATAAGACTTGGGAGCTAGTCTCCATGGATTATATACTAGACCTGCCCTCAATCAAGCATGGTATAAATTGTGTATTTGTTGTTGTTGATTAGTTCTCTAAGATGGCCATTTTAGTATCTTGCAAGAAGAGAATCATAGTGAAAGTGACTACTAATCTCCTCTTCAAGTGCGTTTGGGTTAATTTTGGACTATCACGAACCATTATTTTAGATAAGGAGAGTAAGTTCCTTTGTACTTTCTAGTCTAGCCTATGGGCAGTGATGGACACTAAGTTGACCAAATTGACTACGTTTCACCCACAAATCGATGATTGCACAAAGGTAGTAAACACCATGATTGTGCATATCCTCAGAGTGTACGACTCCAAGCATCCACATACATGGGATGAACGCCTTCCTTATGTTCAACATAGATACAAAAAATCCTTTCAAAATTCTATTGGCCATACGAAGAGACCTCCCATGCTGAGACCAAGGTAGATATAACAACCAAATTTGTTAAACAAATCTAGCACATCCAACAAAAAGTTCAAGATATTTTGTAGAAATCCAATGCCAAGTATAAGCAATGACGAAATCAATGTCAAGTTTGACACAAGTTCATCTTCATGATAAGGTATGGTAGAACTTGCAAAAAGAGCAATGCATAGGCCCCCACATGAATCTCAAACCACTCCAATATGGGCCTTACACCATCACCAAGATTTTGGGTGAGAATGATTTTAAATTGGGTATTCGACATTTCCTTGTCTTACGCCCTATATTTAATGTGGAGCTATTTTGACCTTATTTCCCACCTCTGTTGGACACCTTGGAGATGGAAGAGCACTAACATCCACCAACAAAACATACAACTTTGTCAGGTTGTCAAATTAGGGCTACTTCTTCACCAAGGCAAGTGATTCATCAGGAAGAAAATTTATTAAATGTCTCCCCATCTAATGGAGGAACTTGATACAATGAAAACCATTATATCTAGGTAGATATAGGTGGCCACCCAAATCTACCATCAACTCGAAATCAATCCTACACCTTGCCAATTTTACAATCATTTTGCAGGTCTCAAACTTTGATACTTTTTTTGGGAACTTCCCATGTGTGATTTACTATTGAGGTGGCTTGGAAATTGATTTCCATGTCGACCATATGCATAGAGCTTAGAATAAGCTTCATAACTATCCAATAAATTCCCTAAATGGAGTTTGTATGTGAAAATTCTAGCCACGGGAAGTTGATGTATCAACTAGGCTCTTCAGGGCCCGACTTTCTTTTCCACCTCATCTCTAATGGTTAAGGATTTGGATGTTATGGTTTTAGATTATATTACAAGGAAATTGTAGCATTTTATGATGAGATTTTTGTGAATAATCTTATCCAACACATCCCTTTTCAAAGATAAGGTACTGACATTTTAGCCAATTTATATTGCAATGTTTTCACTATTTCATTCATTAATAGAGTTTGGGTTTCATTGTAGTACTATGCCTTTGCAATTTGACATGTTATTGCTACTTTCGTTTCATTTTCAACATAATCTAGATCACCAAACCTGTACTTCAAATGTTACAAAGTCTTTTAACAAAGTGAAACCCTAAGGAAACTTAGGAAAATTGCCCAATGGAACCACAATAACACTTCCTCTTTCTTTAGGTTGATTCTTTTTCTACACAAGAGAGAAAACCCTAAAAAACAAATTATTTCATATTTTTAGAATAAGATGGATGGTAGATTTGCTAAGGCTAGTGCCTATCCAATTTGGGCTATGGAGTCAAGGTCAATGAACCATAGGGTTTGAACATTAAGAAGAGGCATGTTAGGATTTTAACTATATGCCTAAACCATGAACACAAATCTTTTCAATATGTAGAAATTAAAATGAGGGTATTTCCAAAGACACACCTCACAACAATTGCAAAATAGCCAAGTATTAAATGCAACCATAAATGCAAAAAGGGATAGCAACATCCTCTTAGTATGTAGAAATGGAAGCAACAATATCCATTAAATTAATAATGATTACAACAAGATGATAGGGAGGCTCAAACCTCAACCCTAGCCTCTTCTTATTAGGACAAATCTTCTCTTCTACAAAGGTTATTTTAGAAGTCTTGCATGAGTAATTCTAGCCATCAAATTAACCCATGGAAAGTAGAAAAATGATGATAAATCTCAACTTGAACTTGCCCTTCGTCCATTCTCCCAAAAGACATTCAATGAAGCGCTTGGAGGGAAATACGTATCCTCCAACTATGAGCTTAGCAAATGAGAATAGATCTCCATTTATATCTTTCTTGAAACAACTTCTTCAAAAAAATATAATTTCTTTTTAAAATGCCTTAGAATCCTCCTAAGGTGGAGTGCTCCCTTTTGATGGGAATGAACACTTTGAATAGGTCCATATTACCATTTGTCATCTCCACACAAAAAAAACCTTTCTTAAAGCATGCATTTTCTCTTCATTTGAGGGGTTGATAATGTCAACAATGCCACATGGTATCTCGTCATGCAAATAGCTTTCCTCCAAATATGTAAAAAAGCCTCAAGCAATTTGTCCTTACCCCCCAATACGTCAAAGGTGAAATGTGCCTCCAAATATGTGGAATGTATCAAATTTGTCCTTACCCCAAAAGTTCACCTCAAAGGAGAAATACACCTCCAAATACATGGAAGCTCCTTCATTAGGGTTATTTCTCACCCATTCTTTCCATGTATCATGCTCTAGGCCTCCTATAAGGTAGGATAGATTCTTTTTTGGGCCTTGTTTGACCCCTACCTCACCATAAATTGTGCATTGGACATCCCCCATGGTAGGGTGCTCTTCATTTTAGGTGTTCATTTGAACTTTGCTTGGCATAAAGTATGTTTAGGCCATCTCCCAAGCAAGGGTGTTCTTCTTCTAGGTCTCCCTTCAAGCTTACATCATGAACCCATATGGTCCTGAGACCATGGGTATAGTCCATGTATAAGACACTTCTTGAATGTTGTAACAAAATGGTAATATAGACCATCTAAGCATGTGGCCCATAGGGTCTCCATTCAATGAACCTATGACATAACGCATTCGATCATGGGATATTATATAATACATCTAATTTGACTAGATATTGATAAATACCTCTCAAAATCATTTTGTTGAACCCCATCCCAATACATCTTTTCAACTACAAAACCCTGATTTTTACTAGATATCCCCCATTTTTTCCAGATACCCTCTTTTATACCCTCCAATACTCGTAAACCACCCCATACCCTGCATCCCCCCTCCCCCCAATACCTACACTATATTGGCACTTTTTCACAATTTTAAACCCCTTTATGAGTGAATGTGATAAGATATTGGTCAACAAAGGAAAGCCCCCATGCCTTTAAACATGTGTCCAATGTCCCCAAATGGAAAATCCCATGGTCAAATTATATTCCTTCACAAGAGCCTCCAAGCCAATAATACCCATGTTCACCTTTGCCCTCGTCCCAAATGATGAGCAAAATGATGCTCGATCAAGATAGCCTCCAAGTTTCTCCGAAAAACCTCTAACTCTAATTGTCACTTAACTCCTGTAGATTCCCATTGTATTATGAGAGAAAGATGCAACTAAAATGGAAAATAAACTCCATAAATTTACATTGTGTTGATGAGAAAAAGATGCAAATGAAAATGCAAAATAAATCATGCATTTCCATAAGAGTAATCATAAACATATGGGTAACATATATCTTTCTTATTTATCATAGTTTTTAATAAAAGAAAAAAAAGCTTAAGGATTTTAATATTTAATTATGATTTATCATTAAAATTGGTAATGATTCACACACTCAAATTTTTTTCGCTTTTAAGTATACAATTAGAATAAAAAAGGTTTAAAAACTTATATCTTTCATAATTATTACTGTTGTCCAAGTTAAAAAATCAAACTTGGTTTTTTCAAGTATTCTAAAATACTAAATCAAATAAAAAAACTATGCAATATATCAAATTGTTTAATTTGTTTTTACTTTTAAATTCATTTTTAAATATTTTATTATATTTAGAAAAATGTTATTCATAGCTTAATATTAAAAAGAATGAAATTATATATATATATATATATAATTTTTTATTTATTTTTATCTTTAATATTATTTTCAATTATTTTTTATTAACATAGATTCATTTGAGATCTTTATATACCATTTATTGGAAATTTGAACTAGAAAATTTATCAACGAGTATAGAGAAACAACTCCCATTTATTTACCATTAAATCTCACAAGCAGCTCCGAAAGCATGTAAGTGCTAGAAAGCTCTTATGTATTTCTATGAAATGCATGGTCACAACATTTATGCCAACTATTTTCATACCAATTTTCATGATCGATCGTGAATGCGTGACGATGTAAATATCGATCGATTGCATGTGGAATGTTCCCTGTGTTGGTTTATGCATGAGATTGTTGAGATGTTGTCAATTCAATTATGTTAGTCTCATCCAATGGAATAGAGAGATGGCCCACGTCTCCACTCCAAAACTTGTTTCTTGTGTTGGCTTGTTTATTATGTGGGTTTATGCATGAAATGAAATTGTGGTAACAAAATCAGTTATTTTTGTTTTTATGTTGTTTTATGCATGAAATTGTAGTACCAAAATTTGTTGACCAATATCTTATCAAGTTTATTTATAAAAGGGGTTTTAAAATTGTGAAAAATAGAGTTAATATATTGTAGTTTCTTGGGTGTGGGGTATGGGAGGGTTTATAAGTATTGGGGATATAAAAACGTGTGTTTGATATAAGTAGGTGATTGTTGAGTTTTTATGATTCCGAGACCTCGGTAATTACCATGGATATCATTAATAACTACATACTGAGAATATTCAACTTTTCCACGGAACAAAACAATAACACACACACACACACACACATAGCAATGCACAAAATAAAGAGATCACAGATAAGACACAAGATTTACCTTGGGAAAACCCCCAACGACGAAAAACCCAAGAACCCTTTTAATAGATAAATTATTTGTACAACAAGAAGAAACACTTAGAACCTGGTCAAAGTCTTCAAAACAGATCCTAAGGGTTTGACCCCCAGCAAATACAGTAGCAAAAACAACACATAAAGTTCGGCCTTGCAACTTAGCAGCAGTTGCATCAACAACTCAGAAAATATATGCACCAAGGGAGAGAGATAGCCTCCACACGTGCGAGCTAAAGAGAGTGAGAGAAAGACGAAAAAAAGATGCCAATAAACCTTCACTTGAAATGCCCAATAACTTCCAAAATCAATGAACCGTTGTTGCAGTGGATCCTTGAGAGAAGGCGAGTTGTGTATATTCAAATGAGAAGCTAGGACGTCTATTTATAATAATTCGTCACTTATGTTCAGGGCCGACTTGTCAATCTGCTAGGGACGGCTTGTACATTTAGAGCCAAAAACACATTTTTACAATTTCAAAATTTCCCTCACAAAATATTCAAAGGGGACTTGACTCAAAAATTTTTTTCCATGTCTCTAGCATTTAAATATGCTTTACAATATCCTGAGACATAAAATATACATTATGAAGACCGACCATAGTTACAAAATTCAACACTCCCTCTTAACTAGGAAGGTATTTAGAATGACCATCTAAGTGTTCTTCATGTTTACCAAAAATTATATATTAAAGGGTTATAACAAAACATCATCAACATCATCTGCATTATCATCAACAACATCAATCATCAACAGTATCATCTGTCTGAGCCATTCTTCATCTGAGTAATCGAGCATGCTACACATCATCTGAGCCATACTCAAACTGAGTAATCGAGCATGATGTTTAATAAGTCATATGCTGAAACCCTGCACACTCAACATAGTGTTCGATAGTTGTCACTCACTCAACAAAGTGATCAATGATCACAAGGACTATTCTTCTAATCCAGACATGCATCCTAGAAGAATGTCATTCCTCCCAGATGTTGAAATCCACACCATGGGCTACAGAGACCATTCCTATAGGAATGCCAGTCTTGAACTATTTTCTAATTGAGTCATCATATGTACCATAGATATCAATCTCTACCCATATGTTCCTTAGAAAATATCGGTCTCGTATCAACCACCCTAATCGAGATGCCATGTCCTTAGGGGGTGGACTATTCAACCTAATCGGGCCATTAACTGTGCCTCAGAAGAATATCGGTCTTGGACCATTTTCCTAATCGAGCCACAATCTGTGCCTTAGGAAAATACCAGTCCATGATACATCAACAATCTGTCAACTTGTACCATTCTCAGCGAGAATGCCAATCCAACAACACAATGACTATCCATCAACACTCCCTCTCAACCAAGGGATTAATATCCACAAGCCCCATATTGTCCTTGAAGTATACAAACTTCCCTATGGACAAGGGCTTCGTCATAATATTTTTTGTCTACTCATCGATGGAGATGTACTGGAGCTTCACTTCTCCCTTATGGACTTTATCATAGAGGTAGTAGTACTTGATCTCAATGTGCTTTGACTTGTCATGGAACACGAGGTTCTCTGAAAGCTTCACACAACTTTGATTATCACAGTATATCACAGTCAAATCTGGCACCTGATCAAATAATCTAGAAAACAAATTACAGGGCCATATTGCTTCCGTATAAGCATCACAAGCTACTATATACTCTACCTCTGTAGTGCTGAGTACGACAAGCTTCTGCTTCTTGCTAATCCAAGATATCATAACAGAGCCCAAACTGAAGCATACTCTTGAAGTTCTCTTTCTATCATTTGCACTCCTTGCCCAATCAAAATCTATATATCCATGCAACTTTAAATCATTGTTTGAGACATATCTCAAACCATAGTTCAACGTACCATGTAGGTATCTCAGAATATGATTTGTGGTTGTCCAATGCACATGTCTCGGTTCCACATGGAACTGGCTTAACATGTTCACAACAAAGAAAATGTCCGACCTAGTATTGACCAAATACATTAGTGAGCCAATCAATTGTCGGTACGTGAATAGATCAAACATATTAGAATCAGAGTCTCTTAACTACTTAAGGTTCGTCACCATGGGAGTTTCCATGGATTTGCAATCCATCATCCCAAACTTCTGAAGGATCTTCACAACATAATTCCCTTGACTTAGGAAGACTTCACTAGGATTCTTCCATACCTCTAGTCCCAAATAATAGTGCATGAGACCAAGATCTTTCGTATCAAATTCATAGGCTAGCTCCCTCATACATTGAATAATGAGAAGCTCTTCACCTGTCAGAAACAAATAATCAACATATAACAATAGAATCACATGTGGATCTTTCACAACCTTGTAATAAAGGTTCGAATCAACATAACTCTTGGAGAATCCAAGTCTCGTCAAATAGTTGTCAATCCATGCATACCAAGCTCTTGGAGCTTGCTTGAGTCCATCTAAGGATTTCTTTAATATGCAGACACGAGACTCTCTTGGGTGCTCCTCAAAACCTTGAGATTTCTCTATGTACACTTCTTCTTCAATCACTCCATTGAGAAAAGTGGTCTCCACATCCTTCTGATGTAGACTCCATCCCATGGAGGTTGCAAGGGAGATACTGGATCCGATAGAGGTATATCTAGCAACAGGAGAAAACATCTCATCATAGTCTTCTCCCTCTTTTTGGGAGAACCCTCTAGCCATGAACCTTGCCTTGTATTTACCAATACTTCCATCCACAACATGTTGGATCTTGTAGATCCATTTTGAAGTCACTACAGACTTCCCTTCAGGTATAGGCACAACTTCCCATACATCGTTCTTCATAATGGATTGATGTTCTTCCATCATAGCTTCCCTCCATTTTTTATGCTTGATTGCTTCTTCAAAGGTGGAAGGTTCTGCATTCACAAGATTTGTCGTAAGTGTCGCATAACTAGAGAATCTCTTGGGTCTCTTCCTTTCCCTGAAGGTGCCACCAGAAGATTCATGTTGTTAATGTTTAAGCCATTATTATAGATGTTTGCATTTCATTAGATAACAATAGCATAATCCAAGATCACTAAGAAATACACAATCACAAGAGACACATCATTTATCCTGGGAAACCCTCTAGGGGAAGAAAACCCAGCAAAACTTCCTTAATATAGATAGCCAATACAATGCCAAGAGATCTTTTATGCTAATACAGAAAGTCCTCTCCTAGATATGCGCCACTCTCTCTCTCCTTTGCCGGTAATAGATCAGAACTTGTTTCTCAAACTGAGCAAGTGAGTTGTTTCTAAGTGAGGCGCTAGCCTCCTTTATTTATACAAGTCTGGCACGTGTGAAGTGTCTCTTCACTGCCAGGGATGACTTCTCAAACTGGGTGGGTAAACCCACCTTTATTACATTTTTGGGTCTCTTTAATAACTGTTGGGGCCGACTTCTTATTCTGCCTATTACAATTGTCTTTTGACCAATCTGCAAAAGGGGATTTGGTCCTATTACAATGACCAACATGATCAATCCATAATGGGGATTGATCCTATGAATAATATATCAATAATAATAAGAATACTCTTTGCAGTTACATTATTTCAACACTCCCCCTTAACAAGAAGGGTATTCTTCAGCAACATCATGTGAGAGAGAGAGGACATCATCATCAATAGCATCAAGTGGGGGGACAACATCATCAATATCATCTTGGTTGGCGTATCTATAAATCATCGAAAATTTTCTTCATCGGCAACATCATCATTCTCAAAGGAATGCCATCATCATCTGCATCAATATGTATTAGTATAAAAAACTGATACATCATCATCATCATAGCACAAGGCTGGCTCATCATAATACAAGACTGGCTTTACATCACAGCTGTCAAGCTGGAAGCTCAGTACTTGTCTCATCTCATCGTCTTGCTTTACGTCACATCACTCAAGATGGAAGCAAGATACTCGTCCTGCTTTACGTCACAACCATCAGGTTGGAAGCAGGATACTAGATTGGCTTTACGTCACAGCTATCTAGCTGGAAGCTCAGTACTAGTCTCATCATATCATCTTGCTTTACATCTGATAGCTTGGTCAGAAGCAAGGAACATCTCTTCTTGCTTTACGTCTGACAACTTGGTCAGAAGCAAGGAACATCTCTTCTTGCTTTACGTTTGACAACTCAGTTAGAAGAAAGGAACATCTCATCTTGTTTTACGTCTGAAAACTAGGTCAGAAGCAAGGAACATCTCATCTTGCTTTATGTCTGACAACATGGTCAGAAGCAAGGAACATCTCTTCTTGCTTTACGTCTGACAACTCGGTTAGACGCAAGGAACATATCTTCTTGCTTTACGTGTGACAACTTGATCAGAAGAAAGGAACATCTCATCTTGCTTTACGTCTGACAACTTGGTCAGAAGAAAGGAACATCTCATCTTGCTTTACGTCTGACAACTCGGTCAGAAGAAAGGAACATCTCATCTTGCTTTACGTCTGACAACTAGGTCAGAAGCAAGGAACAAATCTCATCTTGCTTTACGTCTGATAGCTAGGTCAAAAGCAAGGAACACATCTCATCTACTCCCTCTTTCGAGGGAGGTCCTTTCAGACAATGCCAAGCTTATCTCGGAAGTACTCAAACTTCACACGAGATAGGGGCTTGGTCAACACGTTAGCAACCTGTTCATCCGTGCTAATGTACTGGAGCTTCAAGGCTCCTCTCTGTACCATGTCACAGATGTAATGATAGTGGATCTCTATGTGCTTCGACCTGTCGTGGAATACAAGATTCTCTGTCATCTTTATGCAGCTCTAGTTGTCACATAGAATCATAGTTGCTCTCATCTCCAAGTCAAATAGGTCGGTCAACAACTTTCGAAGCCATATAGCTTCGCAACTAGTAGAACATGCATCAATGTATTCTGCTTCCGCTGTGCTGAGAGAAATACTAGTTTGCTTCCTACTCTGCCATGAGATTATAGCTGATCCCAAACTGAAACAACATCCTGAAGTGCTTTTCCTGTCAGAAACACTTCCTGCCCAATCTGCATCAGTATATCCACTCAATGTGAAATTATGATCTCCATCATAGCTGAGACCATAATCTATTGTACCTTTGAGGTACCTCATCACATGTTTTGCAGCCACTAAGTGAACACGTCTGGGTTCTACCAGAAACTGACTCAAGGTGTTCACGGAAAAACAAATGTCTGGTCTGGTGTTCATCAAGTACATCAGCGATCCAATAATCTGTCTATACAGTGTGGCATCAATCAAATCTGACGAAGTATCAACCAACACTTCAGCTTCGCTTCCATGGGTGTATTCATGGGTTTGCATTCCAACATGTCGAATCTCTTTAAGATTTCGACCGTGTACTTCCCTTGGTTAAGGAAGATCCTCTTAGGACTCTGCCATACCTCAAGACCTAAGAAATAATGCATTAGGCCAAGGTCTTTCATTTCAAATTCCGAGGAAAGTCTATTTTTACATTCAGCGATGAGCTTTTCTTCTCCAGTTAAGAATAAGTCATCCACATATAGCAGTAAGATTACTGGCTCATTATTCATAATTTTGAAGTAGAGATTTGAGTCTGCTTTACTCTTGGTAAAGCCTAAGCTCGTCAAGAAACTGTCTATATGGCCATACCAAGCTCTAGGAGCTTGCTTCAATCCGTATAAGGATTTTTTCAATTTGCAGACATGAGACTTCCTATCTTCAACCTCAAATCCTTGAGGTTTCTCTATATACACTTCCTTTTTGATAACACCGCTTAGGAAAGTTGTCTTCACGTCCATCTGGTGTAGATTCCACTTCATCTTAGCTGCAAGAGCTATGATGGTTCTGATCGAAGTGTATCTGGCCAAAAGAGAAAATGTCTCTTCATAGTCAATGCCTTCCTTCTGGGAAAAGCCACGAGCGACAAGTCTTGCTTTATACTTATCAATACTTCCATCAGCGACATGTTTTATTTTGATGAGCCATTTGGAGGATACCCCATATTTATTCTTCGGTCTGGGAACTATTTCCCATACTTCGTTCTTCATTATGGATTGGTATTCCTCTGTCATGGCATATGCCCATTCTTTTCTCTGAATGGCTTCTTCAAAGAAGGTAGGCTCCTCTTTTAGGAGATCACACATCAAAGCCGTATAACTAGAGAATGGCTTTGATCTTTTCACCTGTCTCGTAGTTCCTTGGGGAACACCATACTTCTCTCCATCTTGAATAAGCTCTCTAGCCCAAGCTGGCTTTCTTTTATGGAGGATCGTCATCTGAGGAGGTTCTTGTACTTCTACTATATCATGGTCTTCTAGAAGTTCCTCATCAGGGGAAGTTACGACTTCCCTCATTGGTTCTGCAGCTCTGGGAACCTCCCTCATTGCAGTATTGGGGATTACGGGTTCCTCTTCACATACCTCTTCAAGCTGACATATTTTAGATTTCTTGAGCGCTGCATCTTCATCAAAGGTCACATCCATGCTGATCTCAATGTGATGTTGACTTGGTATATATATTCTGAAGGCCTTGGAGACCTTACAATATCCCACAAATATTTTCTTCTTTCCTGAAGGGTCCAACTTGTTTCTCTTTTCTTTAGGTATATCAATAAACACTGGACATCCAAATATTTTGAGATGGCTTACCTCTGGCTTCTTTTCGGTGAACATCTCTTCCGGTGTCTTGAGCCCAAGTGCACTATGGGATAATCAGTTCTACACATAAACAACTTCCATTGCTGCTTCTGCCCATAAGCACATAGGAAGATTTTGATCATGGATCATAGTCTTCACAGCTTCCAGTATGGTTCTGTTCTTCCGTTCAACTACACTATTTTGTATGGGATCTTGATCCCAACATCTTTGTAGAAGTTCATGAACTCTTTTGAGGTATATTCTCCTCCATTATCTGACCTGAGTATCTTAATCCACTAATGGAGGATGATGGCATTGGGCCACACATATCTGAATGAATGAGTTCTAGGACTCCTTTTGTCTTGCAGTCCCTCTTCAGAAATGGGTTCTTGATGTTCTTCCCTTGTTCACATCCATTGCATATGCCTTCATGGTCACCTTTGAGTTTGGTAAACCTGTGACCGCTTTGCATATGTATGGTAGAACCTTGTAGTTGAAGTGAGCTAATCTTCTATGCCAAGATTCTTCAATGGCGTGGGTCATGGAAGCTTTTGAGTGACCCTTTAGCTTATGCAAGCCACCTTCTTCTTTTCCAATGATGATTTCTTCATTTATGGTCTTTCCTTTAGCATGTTTCCTTCTGCAACCTTCGCTATAGCTTATGTTGGATTACTGAGAGGGGGGGTGAATCAATAATAGTGTAATTATAATCCCTTTTCTTCAAATGTTATATCAATGTAGAATTATTATCCAATAATGAGCAGTAATAAATAAACAATCAAACACATACACGGTACACCAGTGTTTTACGTGGAAACCCAAATCGGGAGAAAACCACGAAATTCTTTTTCTTATATGTTTTGAAGAATTACATTCATTGGAAGCACCAACTTCCTTTGTTTTCCAGCTGCAACTGGAAGGAGGCTCCAACACCCTAGTTTCTCTGGCTACAACCTGAGGGAAGCTCCAACTCCCCAATTCTCCGGCTACAACCAGAAGGAGGCTACAACCCGCAATGTTCTCCGGCTACAACCAGAAGGTGGCTACAACCACGTGTCCTTGCCCCATCCCTCCACTCTGAAGTAGAAGTAGAATGATGGAACCAATGTCACACTATCACTGTGAGATATACCGCTGTAAACCTGTACCAATAAATCTGAACCATGCATCAACCTGTACCATAAACAAGTACATCAACCATGCACCAACCTGTACCATAAACAAGTGCATCCAACCATGTACCAAGTATCTACCAATCATGTTTCAACTACTCATCAACTATGACTCATCAATATGTATCAACATCATCAACTATACACCTCATGTATGTGCGCCAACTCATCAACTACTTGTCTCAACCATGTACTCAACATGTACCACAACCAAAAGCCCTCATCAATTTCATCATCCAAATCTGATTTGTATCTCTGTAATAGACCTGGTGTATATGATCACATTCCTGCAAACCTTCCTTAACTTTAAAAACAATAGACTAGCATTTTCATCAGACTTTTCTTTAGTCTCACATGCCTAGTTTTGGATTAGTCAACAACCCTAAATTGAAGTAATCATAACTTTGAACCTATAATGTATAAAGATATGAACCTGATATACAATTTTCTTCAGTGTGTTTTGTGCAATTTCTCCAAGTGTCACTACTTGGAACCTCTCAAAAAAGGAGTTGTAGCAAAAATGACATACCTTGCTGAATTCTGGCTTATTCTAGAGAGTGACCTTGTAGAGCATTCCCCGCACAAAATATTTGATTAATTGATCTAAAAATACTGCAAAACATACTACATATTGTACCCTAACCAACACATTTTGTCTCACTAAATTTGGATCTGTTATGAAGAAGTTATGACGTTTTTACCCGAAACACCTGATTTTGACTAGTTTCAGGACTGGCCACAAACCCTATTTTACACGGAGTGTAACTCCCAAAATAAAAAGACCCACAAGATGAATGTTTTACCATATATACTTGGATATGTTTTCTCACTTGCATAGCAATTTCAAGATTTGAATCATTATAGAAAAAAAATTATAGCGAAAATGGTGAGATCACCTGTAAATAACATACCTTAGAAAGCACCATCAAAAGAATTTATCCTTCCTTGCATTTCAGCCTTCTTTTCTTCACTTTCCTCATAATTTCGGCTGAGATATCATTTGGTTACCTCAGAAACCTATAGATATTCAATATGCTCAAGTGGTATTCAAATGAGAGAGCCTTGCCTCTTATTTATACTCTCCAAGTAGTTTCCTTAAAAACATCTTCTAGGTCACTTGGCCCACTTTCCTTATTTTAGAGTTGGGTCCACTTCTAATTTCTCCATTAAATTTATTATTGAAATTATTTATTTTGTATTCACTTTGAATTATAATACACTCATCACTTCACTTTATTATTTACCTTTTAAAATCTCTTAAGCCACTTGGATTACTTTGACCTTTTGGGGCTTCTAGATGACATATGAGGGTCCTCCAACTTCTTAAGGCCATAACTCTCAAACCGTGAGGAGTTATGTGACGTTCTACATACCACCAGAAATGGCATGACATGTAATATCCATACAGAATAGTATTGTCTGAAAATATATCATAACTCATACTGTTACCCATCAAACAAACTTGGGTCCATTACCCAAACCTGGGGTCTCCAACTTCTCATGGCCATAACTCTCTAACCGTGAGGAATTATGTGACGTTCCACATACCACCGAAAATGACATGACAAGCACTATCCATCTATGATATTTTCCCTGACAAATTCACTTTCCTTCATCTTATTATTCCACAATTAAGCATGGGTTCTCTTACTCCACAAAGCGTCTTCTCGTGAGGGCTTTCACCGTAAGGGGACCACTTTGGAGTTCATCCATATTTACTTCTTATCAACCATGACAAAAGAATAACGAGTCATATTTACATCAAACAATATTGGGTCCATTACCCAAACCTTTGTGCTACGGAGATTTCTTTAAGGGTTGAAATCAATGACAACCAACCTTAATCAACAATCTCTCCCTTTGGCATTGATGGCAACACTCTGATGCAATACATAAATCATATCACTCATGCTCCCCCTGGAACCATGCCTTTGTCCTCTTCTTCTGATAAATCTGCTCCCCCTGGAACCATGCCTCTATCCTCTGCATCTGATAAATCTGCTCCCCCTGGAACCATGCCTCTCTCCTCTACATATGATAAATCTCTCCCTCTTTGTCATCAATGGCAAAGGTATCTTTCCATCCAGGGATGCTCCCCCTGACAGACTGTCCTCTTATGGTGCTTCCTCGTGTACATCTAAGACATATAAGATAAGCATTCAAAAATCATTCATTTTTGGAGTAGAAATAACTCCAAGTCTTTGGAAAAGATATTCAAAGGCTTCCCGTGGAAGTGGTTTTGTAAATATGTCTACCACTTGTTCTTTTGTGCCCACATACTCAACTCTGATGTTCTTTTCTGCAACCTGTTCCTGTAGAAAGTGATACTTGATTGGAATGTGCTTCGTCTTGGAGTGCATCACTGGGTTTTTTGAGATATTGATGGCACTTGTATTATCACAATATATTGGAATGGGCTCATCATACTCAACCTGCATATCTATCAAAGTTTGTTTTATCCAAAGAATCTGTGTACAACATGTTGCTGCTACAATATACTCTACCTTGGCTGTAGATAGAGATACTGATGATTGTTTCTTTCTTATCCATGATATCAAACACTCACCTAAGTGGAACGCTTCTCCATTGGTGCTTCGTCGGTCATCAATACAACCTGCTCAATCTGCATCTGTGTAGGCAATAAGTTATAGATCTTTTGCTTTTGGATACCATAATCCAAACTCTTCTATTCCTTTGAGATATCTAAAGATCCTCTTTACTGCTAATACATGTGATTCCTTTGGTGTTGCTTGAAATCGTGCCACCTATCCAACTGCTTGCATTACATATGGTCTAGATGCTATCACATATAGTAGGCTTCCAATCATTGACCTATATTGCCTCTGATCTGTAGACCTTGAATCATCATCTTTGCTCAACTTACAACTGGTTTGCATGGGAGTGATAACTAGTTTGCAATCTTCCATTCCGAACCTCTTTAGCATTTCTATGATATACTTGGTTTGAGAAATACAAATTCCTTGGTTTCTTTGACGTATCTGAAGTCCCATAAAGAAGGATAGTTCTCCAAGTAACGACATTTCAAATTCATTCTGCATATCTTTTGTAAATTTCTGGCTTAACCTACCATCATAACTACCAAAAATAATATCATCAACATAAACTTCAATTAATAAAATATTACCTTGGCTTACCTTGATGTAGAGGTTGCTGTTTGCACTTCCTTTTCTGAACCCTGCTTGCTGCAGATACTTATCCAATCTGGAGTACCATGCTCTAGGAACCTGTTTTAGACCATACAAGGCCTTCTTTAATTTACACACATAGTCTGTGTTCTTTGACAAATGAAATCCTTCTGGTTGTTCAATGTAGACTTCTTCCTCAAGTTCCCCATTCAGAAAACCTGATTTTACATCCATCTGATATACTTTAACATTCTTGGAGCATGCATAAGATAAAAACAAACATATTGCTTCCATTCTGAAAACTGGGGCAAATGTCTCTTCAAAGTCGATTCCTTTAATCTGTGCATATCCTTTACATACCAATCTAGCTTTGGTCCTTGTAACTTGTCCATCCTTATTTAATTTATTCCTGAAAACCCATTTTGTGTTGATCACATTCTTATTCTTTGGTCTTGGAACCAATTCACAAGTGTCATTTTTCTCTATTTGATCCAATTTTTCATCCATGACCTTATTCCAAAATTCATCCTTGCTGGCTTCTTCAAAACAGTTTGGTTCAATTGTAGATAAGAGTGCTAGGTGTGTTTGTTCTGGTGAACGGATTTTTCTTCTAGTCTCAACTCCTGCATCTTTGTTTCCAATAATCTGATCTAAAGGATGATTCTTCTGTATTCGTTTGCTAGGTGTGTTTGGAGATACTTGTTGAACTTTCTCTTATACTTCTGTCGGATGCTCTTCATCTTCATCTTCATCTTCCTCTTCTTCTTCTTTTTCATCTTCCTCTTCAAAAAGTTGTTCCATTGATTTGTTTTCTTCTTTCTTTGATTCTGGTCTGCACGTTTCATCAATTGTTATGTTGATGCTTTCCACAACTTTGTTTAATCTTAGATCATAACACTTGTATGCTTTCCTTGTACTTGAGTAACCAACTAGTATTCCTTTGTCCACATGAAAGTCAAACTTTCCCATTTTGTCATCTTCTCTTTTGATGTAGCATTTGCTTCCAAAAACTCTGAAGTGCTTCACATTTGTTGGCCTTCCTTTCCATAGCTCGTAGGGAGTTTTATCAATTTTGTTTCTGAGCATTACTTTATTTTGAATGTGAACTGTTGTATGCACTGCCTGTGTCCAAAAAATATCTGTCAAATTTGAATCCATTATCATTGTTCGAGCCATTTTTTGTACTATCATGTTCTTTCTTTCAACAACTCCATTCTGTTGAGGTGTCCTAGCGACCGAGAATTTATCTTTTTATTCCATGATTGCTGCAGTAGTCCATAAATTCCTTTGAAGTGAATTCTCTTCCATTATCCGATCTTAAGCATTTGATTCTTGAATCCATCTCATTTTCAACCATTTCCTTGTAGATTTTGAAATTTTCAAAAGCTTCTGATTTGTTCTTGAGAAAGCAAATTGCAGTCATTCTTGTATAACCATCAACTAATAACATAAAGTATCTATCACCTTTTAAGACTTTTGTTGTAGTTGGTCCAACTATATCAGTATGCACAATTTCCAGTGGTTTTGTTGTTGAATATTTCTTTGATTTGAAGCTGGTCTTTGTTTTCTTTCCTTGTTGGCAATGCTTGCATAAAGTGTCGATTAGTTTCGTGATCTGGGGCATTTCTCTGACTGCATCTCTTTTGATGACTTTGACAAGGTTATCAAAATGCATGTGGCCCATTCTTCTGTGCCATAACCAACTTTCATATTCCTTTCCTAGAAAACACTTTTCATTTCCAATTTCGCTTAACACATATATGTTGCTTGAAGTTCTTGCAGCTGTAGCGACCAATTTTCCTGAACCTTCTTTTCTTATCTCACACTTTTGTGAATCGAAAGTAACTTTATGAACTTGGTCACAAATTTGACTCACACTTAAAAGATTATGTTTCATATCTTCTACTAGTAGAACATTTTCTGCCTTTTCATTCTTGTTCCCAATTTAGACTGTGCCTTTTCCAATGATTTTGGATGAATCATCATTTCCAAAGGAGACTGATCCATCTCTTTCCTTTCGTAATGTAAGAAACTTGTCTCTATCACATGTCATGTGTTTTGAACATCCATTGTCAACATACCAACCACGTTTCTTTTGTTTAGATTTTAAAGCGAATGTGCATTCTTCATTGCTATACTGATCTTGCTTTGTTATCCATGTCATTTTCTGAGGTTCTTGTTTGTGACTCTGTTGAGGTTCTTTAGGAGGGACTGTCATTCTGCAATTTTTGGCCATGTGTCCAAAATTGTTACATTTGTAACATTCCACTTTAGTGCTCAAAGATTCAAACCTGTTGTAACTTCTTCTCTATGTTTCACTAGGTATTCTTGAATAACCCCTCTGTGTATGGCTCTCAAAGTAGTTATTGTTCCTGTTGTTAGCTCTGCAATTTACAACTTTATGTCCAAAATTATTACATGCATAACATAAACCAAAAAATATAGTTTGATACCTGGTAGTTGAAGATCTTATGAAAGGAGGTTCTCTTATGAATCCTTCTTCTTCTTGAGGCCTGTCTATCTGTTGTTGATTCTGAAATCTGAATCTTCTCGGTGGAGGAGTGTCCCTGTAATATTCCTTG
>JASDQU010205691.1:0-12907 GCA_032191745.1 Picea mariana
GAAAGGTGAATATGTGATGTGAATGGACCTTGTGGAAAAGGTCGATGAATGTGAATAATATTATGAATTTATATTGCAGGACTGTTGAGAGGGGATATGTTGAAAAGAGAATACGATGGCTACAGAGAGGCAGTGGAAGGCACCTGGAAAGGTGGCTTTAACTTCCACTGAAAATCAATACCATATTTGGACTTCACTGGCCCGAAGAACCAAAAGCAGCTTGTTGGCCCTGAATTTAATGTCTTTCAGGTTGGTAGGTAGATGGATCCTTAGGAATTAATGAGGGATGGGGAGGTGAACCACCCATCCATAGAGCCGTCAGGCCTGACCAGCAAGAGGCAAATCATGCCACACACAACCTCGCAAGAGGATAAGGTGTGGGCGAGAAGCGATTAGGGGTAGATGCGAGGGGAGTAAGAGAAATCTGGAAATATGTAGAGTGAGTGATAGCAGAGAGGGAGGAGAGTAACCTTTGCTCCTGGTCACTGGAAAACAAAGACGCAGTCTCACAACATCGTGGTCTCAGCTCAGGGGTGGATAGTGGTAAATCCGTTGGGAGTCGATGAGCCTACGATTGGGTGGAAACGAGCACCCCTCTCAGCAGTTGCATAAGCCCCTGGTGTTACTTTCTAATAATTGTTTTTCCTTTGACATCTTGGAATATATGTATGCTGACATTTATGATCATAAGCTGTGAAATCATGAATAATTTCAGTATAAGAATTTCTGTATGATATTTTGATCAGTACTGGTAGTTGTATGTTTATAATGGAAAGACTATGTATGGCTTCTTATTTCATAAGTTGTTATCTATATGCGTACTAATCTAATTCAAACTTCACATCTAGTTCTCAGGAGGGTGATACCCTTATCTGCCTCAAATAGTACCCTAGGCAGACTTCCCCATAGAGATACCCTTCTCAAATGCCCATCAAGAACCTGGAGAAAGGACGTGAAGGCGCAAGGCCTTAAGAAATCCCCGATCAGTATCGAATCGATGGACAAAATCCCATCGAGAGATTGGTGGTCACTCACGACCATTAGATCGGAAGGAGAAATTGGAGTGTTAAGCACCTTAACCCGGAATAGGTGTTGATCGACGAACAAGATCCCTTCGGAAAATCTATGGTCACCCATGACCATTAGATTGGTAGGAGAAAGTAGGGTGTTAAGGCCTTACCAGTTTGTCTTTCTATGTCTTCGTGGGTAGCGAAGAGATCGGGATCATAGATCCCTAAGGTCTAGGAGAACATTTGGACCATTGATTTTTCCATGTCTAGGGAGTCGTGGTAGAATGCACAAGTTAGGAACCTGTCTAAGCCATTAGATCTAGGCTAGAAAAACCAACAGCCGTTGGATCTGTCAGGAGATACCCGAGGGTCAAACCCCCAGTGAATAGGGAAAAAAACCCTGAAGTAGTCATGGACCGTCCGATTTAAGGAGGCCACGTGTCATGAGATTACCCATTTCGGTAAAATGGAACTCGTGAATCCGGAAGTCATCATGATGAGAGATAGGGACTTTCCATGGTGGCAACCCTGAAACAGTCATGGACCATCCGATTTAAGGAGGCCACATGTCACGAGATTACCCATTTCGGTAAATCGGGACTCACGAATCTGGAAGTTCTGATATGAGAGATCGGGACTTTCCATGGTGGAAACCCCGAAGCAGTCGTGGACCATCCAATTTAAGGAGGCCACATGTTGCGAGATTACCTGTTTTGGGAAAACGAGAATCGCGAATTTGAAAGTCCTAGTGATGAGATATTGAGACTTTCCATGGTGGAAACCCCGAAGCAGCCGTGGACCGTCCGATTTAAGGAGGCCATGTGTCAAGAGATTAACCACATCGGGAAATTGGGGATCAAGAATTCGGAAGCCCCGTGGTCAAGAGTTCGGACTCTCATGATGATAAGTCCCGATGAACGAACGAGATTCTTTCAGAGGATCTCAGGGTCTATACGACCGTCATATGTGAGGAAGAGATGTTGTCTTTAAGCTGGGCCACGAATGCACATTAGAGTAAGTAGAAAGTAGATCTGGACGGCCAAAGTCCACCCACCCAGATCGACCACTAAGGCTTCATTCCGGATCCCCCCTGTCATTCTGCCTTTAAGGGAGGGGGGGGTATGGAATCGAACGTGCAAATCTTGAACAGTCGGGATTAATTCGCCTTGATCAACAGTGCTCAAGCGAATTCCGGACCCCCTTTGCCATTTTGCCTTTAATGGGGGGGGGGTCCGAAATGGTGTGGTGTGTGAAGTGGGACTCGTATCCTGTCACGTCACCCACTGTGTCATGCTTCCCTATTGCCACCTGTACTCCACTCAATCACGCAACAGGGCCCATTCCTATTGGCCATTCGCTAACCTTGTTGGGATTTTTCCCTATTGGCCAGTCGCTAACCTTGTTGGGGTTCAACGGTTGCAGAGTCGAATGATTCGACATCTCTGTAGCGTCGAGTCGCGAATTATTGAGAGGTGCCATGGTTATTTGACCTGTGATCATGATACACTATCACATGGGAGTAGCAAGAGAGAGAGAACTAGTTTACGCTAGGCCTCCATAGATATTTCAGGGGCTCTAATTCGGCACGAAGCAAAAAAACAATTATTATGGTAGTGGGTGTGGGACACGTCCCCTCTGAGATTCTTGAACTTGCTCAATCTACAAAGTAATTCTACCCTTCTACGTCTTCCAAAGGACTGTCTTTCAATACTCCATCCAATTGTTGGCCTGGTGTACTCCTTGCACAAGTCTTCCTCCAGAGTGTTCGGAAACTCAATGAGTCTCTCAATCAATATGACGAAAGGGATGACCTTTTCTCCCGTTAAATGGTTTGCATCCATCCCCTCTGTTAGATTCTTAATTCATCTACAGTTCTTGTTACTCAGGTAGTTTGGGTAACTTGACTATCGTGAAATTTGACCTCTCTAACCCCACTTTAACTCAAAATATAACTCCACTTTAACTCACAATCCACAAACTCAAATATCATGGATTGAACGGTCGAGGGGAGTCCTGTAGGATCCATATATCTACGGTCTAGGTCGACTTTGCAACTTCAGCTTTCAAAGGTTTAGTCACACCAACACACGATTCTCCTGTCGTGTGAACTCCAAACTCACAGATCTGACAGTCAAAGTGGGTCCCGATATATCGTTGGATCTACAGTCCATATCACATGACGACTTTGGGTATTGGACTTCAAAGGATCCATCCTCTTCATGATGATTACCAACATTCATCGAACTTGTGAAGGATGAAGGAATCGAGGTGTTAATGCCTGCGTTCCTTCTTAAAATCTAACATTCGTGAAAGACCTTGGATCCTCCTGAAAGGATCTCGTTCGTTCATCTTCCAAATGAAATATTATTCCCTTTCGATACTTGAATTCTCTCTATCCTTCCTGAGCTTCGTCAGTTATGAAGGATTTAAGAGCGTTATGCTCTTTCTCATGGACTTAACACTTAGAAGGGTCTTCTGCACAACTCTTGTGCTCCTTCATAAAGTCTAGAACTTAAGTGGTTCTCGGTCTCTGCTTTCCTCACAGAGAGACTGTTCATATCTGCACTACCTCTCCTGACATTAAAAAACTCTATCCACCAAGGGAATTATAATGAATAGGAAGGTCGACATGCATACATGAAACTATACCTAAGGTCGATGAACTCACAATTCTTGGCTCTAGCTTAAGCCACCATAGGGTGAAAGAATTTACAAATACAAAACATGTCCAATCCATACTTGCTTAAATACACAATTTAAACAAGAATAAAGAGATACAGTATATCCATCAGGAAAACATACACATCCCTGGGTCCTTCACAGTATATCCCATTTCATTACATAATTACAGCTTAATTTCATAGGGTATGAGAATACTTATCTATTACAAGCTGCATCCAACCAACTGATTATGGGTGTGCACCTTTCCACCTAACCATAGGCTCAGAGGCATTCATTATTAGCACTCTGGGCACCCCCGTGCCAAGACATGATATCATTAGGGAATTTACATTGTCTCTCAGAGAAAATCTCTCTGTCACAACAACCCTGCGAGGTTTATTAGATGCTTCCTCAAGATCAATCTTGTGTTTGGGTCCTTCAAGACGAGTTCTTGGCACTTCCTTTGGGTTTATACATATCCATTATGAGCTTGTGATCTTATCCCCCCTCTGTCTTATCTGGTTGTGTCTCGGTATGTATCTTACCTTCCCTCCTATGGAAGGTTTCTAACCTGTCCTATTCCTTATGTCAAAAGGAAGCTTGGGTCTGTAGGTCTCTATGGTAATTGGAGTTGACATCCTGCAGTTAGACCATGATTCCATTCATGGGGATGGTTGATAATTCAATCATTGGTCCTTTCTTCATTAACTGATTTCTTTCCTCTAGATATATCATGGCTCGTACTTCAATGCTTCAGCCCTGAACAGTTAGTTATGGGCAGTTTAACAATAATACATTTACATTGTCCACATTCCTTAGCATGGTAATCCTATTTTATGATTAATTACAAGCTGGGGGAGACAGGGGTGTTACATAGAGTGAAACGGTTATCCCAAGCTCATCCTTCTCCAGTATTTAATTTTTCCCACTTTGTTACCTAGTTGGTTAATACTGGATTTTATCTTGTATTAGTCCCACCTATGAGAGAAATTACAAAAAGAGAACATCTGAACTGAAGGAGAAGAATTCACTAGAAAACGTGAATCCCATCGATTATTTGGCTAGATCACAAGATCTGGAGAACCATTCCACTATTAAACATTTGGAGAGTCTAATTGGGCATCAGTGGCAGGTTTGGTTCCTTTTGTTGAGTTAAAGGGATTTAGGGCCCCTCAACATAATGCATTTACATGGTTGAATGTATGAATATGTGAGGGTTTATATAAGTTTCAATTGCTTCTCTTCAGAAGCTTATGCAAGGAGTGCATATTGTACGCAAGGAGTTCGTTGACAGAGTCTAGTTCGACTCAGAAACTCAGGAGATATAACGTGGATATTTGTACATAAGGTGTGCATATTGTATGCAAGGTGTGCATCGAAAAAGTCTTTTTTACTCAGAATCTCAGGAGGAATAACTCAAAGTTTACTTGCCAAAGAGTGTAAAGAAATGTTGCAAGGTGTGCACAGTCACTCACAAATAAGTTGAGTCTTGGAAGAAGACCTATTGCAAGGTGTGCACAGAGTCAAAATTCGACTAAGTGTCGAAGAAACACTCTGAGGAGTCAGAGGTTTTGAGGAAGAACAATCTCAGAAGAGGTAGCGAGGAGAATTGTTCAATAGGGACAAGCCCTTTAAGATTCCCCAAATTAACGAGAATGATTCGTTCCAAGGAAGTAGGATAATTCCAGACTGTTAGATATGGAAGAGTTGCAAAGAGGTTATCCTTGGATTTCTTTAGCACTCTGAGTATTTAGAGGTTTGAAAATGTTTTGAGAGAGGGATCGTCAAAGTCCCGAAGCTGCGAAGTGAATCCTAGCCATCAATATCAAGAAGGATATGTGGAAGTAGATAAGAGAGTTCGTGAAAAAGTGCTCCAGAAGATTTGCATAGAGAAAAGAGAAAACTTGTAACAAACCCTGGCCACCCACAGGCCGGGGTATGCCACCTTCAAGCCCTCCCTTGGACTTCTTTCTCTCAGAAAAATACCTTTTGAAATAATAAGGATGCATAAAATGAAATATTTAACGAAATGCACAACAATAACCAGCAAGCATGCATACTCTAAAGATTCAATCATATGATAAATAAATTCACAACATAATACATTTATATACAGATAATTAATACCATAACAAAGAGAACTTATCTTTATAAAAGATGACACCAATGGGATGCAGAACAAGGCGTTCCACTGAACAGTAGATGTTATTGTTCCAAATATCAATAGTAGTGTCACCCCCCAGCTGGGGATATAAATGCACAAGGATAGTTCCTGAGTGTTACATGGCTTCCCAAACCAGTCATCACTCAACTGCTCACAGGCTTTCCCATCACTCACAGAAATCCAAGTACCCAAATCCCTTCTACCCAACCTGCACCACCAAGGAGAATGGACCTCCACCCTTCTCTGCCATGTAGTCCCTCAGGTAGTCCTTCTCCTTCTCTGGGCTCCAGCACAACTGGTCCAGAATCTCAATGTTATAACTCTCAGGACTCACAGTCGTGAACAACGTTGGACAAAGGCCAATGCACCTCAGACATGCAGGCCTCAAGTCATGGCTAGATTACACCAATGACCACTACATCAAACAATATTGTGGCTAGTCTTTAGCAGTTCGTTTTCCTTTTCCAATATAAGACGTGGGTGAGTAAGTTGATGAAGGAGTGAATGAGAAAAATGAGTGACGACTTATCAGCGAAATCCCCCATTAGGCCATAGGCAGGTTTAAGTAATTCATGGGGAATCAAGAACCTCCTGTCCTCCCCTAAGAAGCCCATGTAACTGATTCCCCCCTTAGACCAAAGGGTAATTAAAATAGGAAATAAACATTTATCCACTCAAGCCCCCTCTCTTATGGTAATAGCCCCCTATAACTCTAGTACTTGTCCATCTAGCAGCCAACGATGTATGTATTATTATTAATGATAAAAACATTACATTTCTTAGGCCCACTGGCCTTTTAGTAATTGTTTTAGAACTTTGTCCTCTCGGCAATGTAACAATACATTACTTAAAATGGGGGCTCAAAACCCAGGGTGTTACATCCCCTCCCCCCTTATTTTGGCACTATCCTCAGTGCATATACAAAATAGAGATAAAAATCTCAAAATTTATTCAAAAACGTTGTGGGTACTCTGCTCGCATGGCATCATCATGCTCTGAGGTAGCATATTCAGGACCATAGTAGGTCCACTAAACTTTTACCATCTCTATAACTTGATTCCGAAACATTTTCACATTTATGTCCAATACCCACATTGGCTAAACCTAAAAGTCTCCCTCTGTCTCTACCTGAGTCAGAAGCCGATCAATAACATGGTTAGGATCATGTACATATTTCTTTAGTAAAGAGACATGAAATACATTATGCACATTCATGGAAGAAGGCAATGCAAGCATGTATGCAACTGGCTCTATTATGTCCAATATTTAAAATGGACCACAGAATCTAGATGCCATCTTTGTACAACTACCCAATTTCAAAGAACTTTTGTTGGGCTTCAATTTCAGAAGCACGTGCTCCCCTACCTTAAATTCTCTAGATTTCTTGTTCTTTTCTGCATAAACTTTCTGTCTATCCTAAGCTGTCTTTAAATTTTTCTTGATCTTAACCATCTGGTCTTTGGTATCCTTGAGCAACTCTGGCCCAAGTGCCACTTTGTCTGTTGAGTTGACCCAACTAACTAGAGTATTGCATTTCCTTCCATACAAGGCTTCAAATGGGCTCATTCTCAAAGAATCTTGATACCCATATTTATATGCAAACTCAAACAAGGAAAAGTAATATTCCCACTTAGATGGATTATCCATCACATACATTCTCAACATATCTTCAATTATTCAGTTGACCCTCTCTATTTTCCCATCCGATTGGGGATGGTATGTTGTGCTAAATTTAATATTTGTACCAAATCCTTTAAACAATCCCCTCCAGAAATTGGACGCAAACTTTGTATCTCTGTCCAAGACAATTGTCATAGGTATCCCATGCAACCTAGAAATCTCTCTTATGTAAATTTCTGCAATATTAGTCATTGTGTGTGTTGTCTTTACAGGAACAAAATGAGCATCCTTTGCTAATTTTTCAACCACCACCATGATGGAATCATGTTGCTTATTCATTATGGGTAATCCTATGATGAAATCCATGGTGATGACTTCCCATTTCTTCTCCAGAATGGGTAAAGGCTATAGCAACCTTGTTGTATTCCTATGTTCATTTTTAACCTTCTGACATTCCATACAACAAGCGATGTAATCAACAACATCCTTTTTCATTCCCAGCCAAAAGAACTGGCTTCTTACTGTCATAATCATTTTCTGGTAACCGAGATTTCCAACATAAGGGCCATCATGCATTTCCTTCAATACCAAATTCCTCAGTTCTCAAGAACTAGGAACATAGATTCTATTCTTATGCATGAGTAATCCATCTTCCTTTATCTCATACTCCTTTATTTTATGTTGTACCTATCCTTGTTGTAATCTTTCCTTTACCTATAGGTAATGTTGATCTATAGCAAGACCATCTAAAATTCTACTCTTCAAGTCTGACTGATGCATACTGACAACACTAGCATGCATGAGATGCACTCTTCTACTAAGTGTATTGTCAACTTTATTCTCTTTTCCTTTGATATTCTTGATATCAAGTTCATATTCACTTAAAAATTCTAGCCATCTTGTTTGCCTAGAATTCAAGGTTGGTTGTTCAAAAAGATACTTCAGGCCAATGTGGTCTGTACTTAATTCAAATCTCTTCCCCGTGAGATAATGCCTCCACATACTCAACGCGTGGACAATGGAAACAATATCCAAGTCATGTGTGGCATAGTTCCTCTCATGATCCATAAGCTTTTTGGACTCATAACCAATGACATGTCCATTTTTCATGAGGACTCCCCCAAGTCCTTCCTTACATGCATCTGTATATACCAAAAAACTTTCATTTGGGTCAACAATCTTTAACATAGGTGCACTAGTAAGTAATTCCTTCAAGATATTAAAATTCTCTTAAAACTTAAGTGTCCATTCAAATTTAGTTCCCTTCTTTTTCAAATACGTGATGGGATGAGAAATCGTAGAGAACCCTACTGTGAACCTTCTGCAACAACCATCTAATCCCATAAACTATCTGACTTCTGACACATTTTTGGGTGTTGGTCATTCTCTAATGGGTTCAATATTATCTAGATATATTATTATGCCCTACTTTGAAATAATGTGTCCCAAGTAATGGATATTTTTTTGATAAAAAAAAACACTTACTTAGCTTGGCATACAACTAATGTTCTCTCAGTTCTTACAATACCAGTCTTAAGTGATGTTCATGCTCCTCTTCAGACTTAGAATAGATAAGTATGTCATCCAAGAACAATATGAAAAAATTATCCAAATAATTTATGAATATGTCATTCAATAAGCACATAAAGACATATGGTGCATTGGTCAATCCAAATGGCACCACTACAAATTCATAATTCCCATACCTGGTCCTAAAGGTTGTCTTATGAATGTCTTCTTCCTTGATTCTTACCTGATGGTATCTTGACCTCAAGTCAATCTTTGAAAATATGTTTTCTCCTCTTATCTAATCAAATAGGTCATCAATTCTAGGTAGAATATACATGTTCTTTATGGTATACTTGTTGAATTGTCGAAAGTCAATACATAGCCTCAAGGTTCCATCCTTCTTTTTGACAAAAATTACTAGTCTTTCCCAAGGTGAAACACTTGGACATATGTACCCTTTCTTCAACAATTCCTCCAACTTCATTTGTAATTCTTTTAACTCTGGCATGCTCATTCTTTAAGGTGTTTTTGACACTGGGGCAACTCCTAGAACTAAATCAATTGATAAATCTATCTCCCTTCTTGGTGGAAACCCTGGTATTTCTTGGAATACATCTTAAAATTCCTATAGCACCGAGAAATATTCAAGGTTTGGCCCCTTTTTATTTAATAGATCTTCCACATGAGCTACATACAGTTCACATCCTTTTCTAAAACATATCTTCAGTTGTATGGCTGAAATATCTCTTATAGAGATGGGTCTTGGAACTCCTTTCATAGTGCTCTATTTTCCATCTCCATCAAGACATGTAAATGTCTTTCTATGACAATCTAGGACAACATGATGCTTATCCAACCAATCCATTCCAATTACAATATCATAAGACCCCAATGGTATGATATTTAGGTCAGCATTTGTATTCACACCATTGAAACTTATGGGACATCCCCTGACCATATCATGTATTCTCCTTTTGGTTCCAGTGGCTAGCTGAACCAAACTTGATTTTCCAAGCTTACTTTTCTCCAAATGTAATCTATCCACTATTTTACGATTAATGTATTAATGACCTTCTCCTGAATCAATCAAAATAGCAACAGGATGATTTATGATCTTACCTTCCACCTCGATCATATTGGACCGATACTCTACTTATCAATCATCTAAAGCTGCATAGATTATTCCCATATATTTGACTGTTGTAGCCTTTTGGACATTGTGATCAGTCTTCACTATATCCTTTCTGTGTGAGAAATCCTTGTACAGGTGATCTTATTTGCATCCCCAACATTGGATATGTGATCTTCCTCTATTTCCCAAGGAGTCTTCTTTCTTGGATTCACCCTTAGCACATTGATCTTGATGATTTCTATTAGGCTCATTCCTATTGAAGGGAGGTTTGAATCCTTTCCTCCTCTGATTGGACTTCTCCTTCTTCTTATCCTTCCAAGATTTCTTCAAGGATTATCTTCCCTGTCCTTGTTCATACAAGTATTTATCCTTCCTGATGGCTTCAGTCAAGGTCTTGGTTTCATCATACCTAATATTTTATTTATAAAAGTTTGGAAGTCCACTAAAAAATCTTTGTATCTTTACCTTTTCATTGTTTATAAACCCAACATATTTTAACAATCCCAAGAATTTATTCTCAATAAACTCCTACATTTTCTTGTCATAGAAATGCTCTGAGAGGTACTCCTTCTGGAAGTACTTCTTAAACTGCTTCCAAGTGATCCTATTCTCATTAATGTGTTCAAATTTATTCAGTTGATACCACCACATTATAGATTTAACATGTAAATGGTAGGTGGAAATCTGGGCTTCTAAGTTTGAATAATAGTTATGCAACTGAAAATATCTCCTAAGTCCAAGCAACCATGCTTCGACATCATCTCCCCTTTCTCTTTCACCATCAAATGAGGGTGGCTTAAGCTTCCTCGGATCTCCTTGCAAACTGTCAACTTCCTATATCCTTCTCTGGTGCCTAACAGGAGACACCTTTAGACTACTTATGCGATATTTTGATGCATAAAACTTTCTTTCTAAGTAAGGAGGTGAGTGGTGTCTATGTTTTCTGCTGGAACTTCTCGAATAACCAGTTCTTCCATGATCCTCTCTTCTTTCAAGAAACTTTCCTTCTTCCTCTTGTTTTGATTTGTATTCCTTCTCCATTTTCCTTTGCAAATGATTTAATATCTGCAACACTGGAGCATTTATCTGAATTTTCTCTCTCATCAGTATCTCATTGTATGCTTCTTAGCTCTGCACTTCTATTTTCAAGATTCTTACAGTTTCTATTAATGTTTCCTGCTCTCCTTTATCCTTGCTTCCATTAGACTCTGTCTCTGCATTACCAACTCTAGTATTTTGGCCTTCAGCCTCCTTATCCTAGGTGCAGGCTCCCTTGCCTTATTCCATTTTTTCAATATGAATTTTGAGATGACTTTTTCAAACCCCTTAATTCTGCAAAATGTGCAAGCGACCATTTTGTTAGAATTGGCCATATGATAAAAAAAAATTCCAAACCATGTTATAAGTCTTTTTTTTTCTTTTCAATTCACGAAGAACATATATGTATCAATCTGCATCATATAAAACTTCCAGGTTATCCTTTAGTCGATGCATAATTCAATTCTGCATAGGCGCTTCTTTCAAACCACCTTCCCAAGTGACCACGACTAGAAACCATGGCTAAATCCTTCCTAGTGCTTTTCTATCTCGAAAACAACCAATTCGGCCAGTAGCCCTCCTTCCCTCTGCTGTCAATTGCATGTGACCATGGTCATGACCCTGCACTTAGCTGAAAAAAAACTTATCCATATCTTAGGGACTTCGAAACTTCAAAACCTTCAGCCAGGAAAATATCAACGGTTCTCATCCTAATTTTCGATCAACGATCGAGACCCACTTCGGGACTCCAGCCTTCGAAAGTCTCAATTTCTCCCACTTGCTTCCTCCCGGAATGCTTTTACCCGAAGTTCACGATCTGTTGACGCGTGTCCTCCCACAGATCCCTGCCTATAAATCACTTTATCTCTTCGATCTTCGAGAGTTTCAAACTATTTTCCTTCACTTTCTTGTTGATTTCTTTCACCTAAAGTTGATGATCCATCGACGCGTGTCTCCTATAGATCAACGGATGTGAATCGCTTCAGATCTTTTGGATTCGGGAGTTTCAAACTCTCTACCTTCGCTTTCTTCTAGATTTCTTTCACCCGAAGTCGACGATCCATCAACATGTGTCTCTTACAGATCAACAACTGTGAATTGCTTTGGCTCTTCAGGAGTTCTCAACCCAATGCCAATTGTCACATATTTTTCCTCTGAAATGCCTAGTCTTCAGACTACACGATATGCCACCATGTGATGAAATACTAGAAGTGGAAACGTGACCCCATCAAGAGGGTGACACGTGTCACATGCTAACTAAAATTTCACTCCTCCACATGTTCAAAAATTACTGACATGTAGCACACATCCCATGTGTACACATCATCCTAGGTGATGTCAGCAAGCCATGTCACTTCTAAATTCTAAGGTCCACATCACCTCCAGGTGACGTTATTGTGCCCCACCACTTCGGCTCTTTAGGATTCAATACTTCAGGATTTGGGAGTTTGCACACTAGTCAACTTCCAATTCTCCCGAACTCTGAATTCATGAACTGACAAATCTTTTGACATGTGTCTCCCTTATCAGATGTTCTGTATTAACCCCGGACTTCAAGACTTTGGGAGATACTGTTGCATAGATCAACTGTTCTTATTTTTTTAAGATCAATGGTCCTTAATTACTTCGGGTAATTCTTTCCCTAGTGATTTTCTCCGCAAAACCTTTTGTAGTACTAAGTCTCAGAAGTGAGAGATCTAGTGTCGTGTGTCCTTGTTGATGGATGATCTAGATGAACTCTAGGCTTCAAGCCTTCAGGAGTTTTGGATTTTC
>JASDQU010205691.1:13237-28740 GCA_032191745.1 Picea mariana
GATATGATGGTTGTGACTTAACCTTTTCTTCTCTTTCATCGGACAACCCTTGTACACCTACCCTCTTATCTAATGATCTTAGATCTCCCTTGATACCATAGTGTCGATCGCTCCCGAATTCGAAGGGGATTGTCACGAACCTTCAAACCCTTACAAAGGACCTCTGATGTTCTATATCATGCGTAGATTCTACAATGCCATTCCTCCTAATATTTTCAACTTCATGGTCATAATTCGATCTCGATCACGAGACTCTAACCAATTGACCTGGCCCATACTAGCCCAGTTTTTCAACCAGAAGCTCTGATACAAAACTGTAACAGACCCCGGCTACCCACAGGCCGGTGTATGCCACCTTCAAGCCCTTCCTTGTACTTATTTCTCTTAGACCAATACCTTTTGAAATAATAAGGATGCATAAAAGGAAACATTTAATGACATGCACAACAATAAACAACAAGCATGCATACTCTAAAGATTCAATCTTATGATAAATAAATACACGGCGGAATACATTTATACACAGATAATTCATACCATAACAAAGAGCACTTATCTTTAAAAAATATGACACCAACTGGCTGTAGACCAAGGACGTTCCACCCAAACATAGACGCTATTATTCAAAATATTAACAACAGTGTCACCCTCGAGCCAGGGCTATGAATCCATAAGGATGGTTCTCGAGTGTTACATTCCTTTCCAAAGTAGTCAACACTCAGGCTCTCAAAGGCTTTCCTAACACTCACAATAATCCAAGTACCCAACTCTCTTCTACCCAGCCTGCACCACCCAAGAGAATGGACCTCCACCATT
Organism: Picea mariana; assembly: GCA_032191745.1. Taxonomy (NCBI): domain Eukaryota; kingdom Viridiplantae; phylum Streptophyta; class Pinopsida; order Pinales; family Pinaceae; genus Picea; species Picea mariana. The sequence goes on from JASDQU010205691.1 coordinate 14,054, forward strand.
CTCTACCATGCATTCCCTCAGGCATTCCTTCTCCTTCTCCGAGCTCCAGCGCAACTGGTCTAGAATCTCAATGCTGGAACTCTCAGGACTCACAGTTGTGAAAAATGTTGGACATAGGCCAATGCATCACAAACATGTAGGCCTCAAGTCATGGCTGGATCATACCAGAGACCACTACAACCAACAATACCGTGGCTAGTCTTTAGCATTTCGGTTCCATTTCCCAAGCCAAGACGTGGGTGAGTAAGTGAATGGAGGAGTGAACAATCAAAATGAGCGATGAGCTATCGGCCAAACCCCCCATCAGACTAGATGTGGGTTTAAGTAATTCATGGGGAATAAATAACCTCCTGGCCTTCCCCAAGAATCCAACATAACTGATCCCCCCCTTAGACCAAAGGGTAATTAAACTAGGAAATAAAACTTTATCCCCTCAAGCCCCTTCTCTTGTGGAATCATAGCCCCCTATAACTCTTGTCCTTGTCCGTCTATTAGCCAACGGTGTATGTATTAATAATAATGATCAAAAAATTACATTTCTTGGGACAAATGGCATTTTAATAAATGTTTGGGGACTATGGCCTCTCAGAAATGTAACAATACATTATTTAAAATGGGGGTTTGAAACCCAGGGTGTTACAAAACTTCATGAAGTCGCGAAGGACGAAGTAGATATGAACCGTTGGATCTGTAAGGGTATGTGGCAGATATATGTGTACTTTAGAGGAAAAGCACTTTGATGAAAATTCCGTGTGGAGTGTGCATAAATCGCGAAGCACAAAGTAGCGAAGTCCATCGTGACCATCGATCTAAGGAGGACAAGTGTCGACATATCGTGGAATTTGGAGAAAATATCAAGGAGAAGGTGGATTCATTGATTGGAAGTCATATGAATCTCTAGAAGGTAAGAAGATAAATCCTATTCGTCGATTGTGTGGACACATGGTGTCATATCTATCACTTTGGTGATAGGGAACTTTGAGGAAAACAAAGAGTGAAGGCACGAAAAAGTCCCGAAGGCCGAAGTGATAAACTCCATTTGAACCATATGTTGGAAAAGGATGCGTGGTGGAATATCTGTCACTTCTGAGGATCGACACTCTGAAATAAACATGGGCAAAGGGACGTTGGATGAAAGTCACCCGAAGTGAAATCAAAGGACAATCTAGGTCGTAGATCGAGACAAGCGCCTGGCGCTTGATCCATAGTTGATACGGATTTTATGGGAAGAACAAAATGAATACAGATTATTAAAAGATGCTCAACACAGAATAACAAATATACAATAAAATGGGTGTTATATTCAATAAGAAAAATATTTGAAACTGTAAAATGCAGCAAGAAACAAGCTTGTTGGAATGGTGGTGACTTATCTCTGAGAAGAGATGTGACAGATGCGCTCATTCACAAGAAGATGATTGCAATGAGGCTCTGAAGGGATTTCTACAATAATTAGGAATGTTAAAAATACTAGACATCCAGAACCCTAACCCTAGGAGATGAAGTGCCAAAAGTCATGTGGGCCCCGTTTGGGTAAGTTAGTACATCAACTTCTTGGGGTTGCAACTTTTGCATACGATATTTTTTTTAGGCACACGATATCCTGTTGGAAAGGTCTATCTGAGGAATACACATTTTTATTCTATATATCAAACGTCATTTCTGACTGTGGATAGCCCTAAAAATGTTGTTTAGGGCCTCAAAATAGCTTCGCAAGTCAAGGAAATTAAAACTAGGAAAACAAACTACCAGAATGAACCACTTGCAATAGGTGAGAGGCCACCGACATCCATCTAAATCAATCCTCCCCCCTTAGGAATAAATGGTCTCCATTGCATTGAGTTCCCCCATCAGATGAGGAAATTTCTGTTGAATTTGGCCCAAGGTGAGCCACTTGCCTTGGTGGACGAGGTAACCTGCTTTGACAACTCGATAAAGTTGGATTCTTTGTATTCTGGTGCCCTTGATATGTGTGTCCACAATCTGATCACTAGATTCATATTTCATGCAATCATGGTTGAGATATGTTGGTGTCAACTGCTTTGCTATCTCTGAAGTGTCCAATAATGGTGGGAAATATGGTCGAAAGAGAGCCACGTTGAAGACTTGGTGCAGGCCAAGGAAAGGAGGAATGTTGAGCGCAAAATCATTGTCACCCAAAACCGTTGTGATGGTGTATGGCCCATACAAGAGTGGGCAAAGCTTATGATTAGGCCTTATAAGTCATTATTTCTGCAAGTGCAACCAAACTTTTCCACCCACCTGAAACTTATGTTGCACCCAATGTTGATCATGGTGCTTCTTTTACTTGGAATTGGATTCTTATAAAATATCCTAGACCTGTTGGTGGATGTGTTGGATCCACTCAATGAGCTGGGTGGCTTTGTCAGCTTCTAGTGGAGCAGGGGACGATTCAGATGAGATGGTCACCATGGGTAGTGAAATATCCATGGGGCCCAATGGTTGGAATCCCAACCCCACTTGAAAGGGGTTATGGCCAGTTGAGCTATAAAGTGATCGGATGTAGCTATGCTGGACATAGGGAAGAATCTAATCCCATGTGTGTGGGTTCTTGTAATTGTACATGTGCAGGATATGTACGATCATCTGATTGAGGACATTCGTTTTTCCATTTTTATGGGGGTGGAAGGCAGTGGATTTGGTGAGCTTGGTATCTAGTAGTGACCAGAGCCTCGACCAGAAGGTGTTGAGGTATTGACTATCCCGATATGAGAAAATGGTTTGTGGGATCCCAAAGTGTACCAAGACTCATTCAAAGAAGATCTTGGAAGTGGCCTCTGTAGTGATGTTCTTCTTGTAGGCAGCTAGAATGTCCATCTTGGAAAAGTGATCAACAACCAAAAAACCATAATCATTTCCCCTCTTGGTGGATGCAAGGTCAGACATGTAGTCCATTGAGATGGATTCCCACGGATTTTCAGGAATAGGTAGAGGGGTGTATAGGCCCTGTTTCGTAGTGGTCGGTTTGGAAATAACAGAGGTGTTGTAGGACCTAATATACTTGCCGACATCTTGTCGAAGTTTCATCCAGTAGAAATTTTTCGATGCAAAGTGTCATTCCACCCAACTGTAGTGTGCTTCCCAAATCATATTCATGTACTCGCTTGATGGAACGCAAAGATGGCCCAGATGACACAACAACCCATCTTGAAGATGGAAATTAGCGACCACTAAGTTTTCTCGGAACATTTAGTAGCTGGTGGAGAAGTCAGGGTCTATCGCATAGAGGTGGGACCATCCAAAGGTTTCATGGTTGCTAGAATATAGCACTATGGTGAGTGTCACGATTGGAGGTCGGCTAAGGAAATCAACAACTCTATTGGTAGTTATTGGTTTATACTTGATGTTGAGGTGGAACTGTTGTAAGTATGTGGATCACTTATGATGGCATTCATTCTGCAATTTTCCTTGGGTCTTCATGAACTATAGTGGCTTTTGATCAGTGTGGATGACTTTCTCCTTCCCTAGAATGAAATGTCTCCACTAGCGGCATGATTGCACAATGGATTACATTCATTTTTCGTAAGTAGGGTACTTATGGACAACATCTGATAATATGTCACTATGATATGCCACAGGGTGGCTGTGTTGAGTGAGAATGGTGCCCAAAGCATAGTCTGAAGCATCTGTCTCGATCTCTAGGGGATGTTGCAGGTCCAATAATGAAAGTAATGGGTAGGAGCACAAACACTACTTCAATGTCTTGTTGTTGGGACATTCTCCACACAAATTTTTCTTTACTTCCACCCCTGATTACTTGGCTAAGGGCACATGGAATATGAGAGAATCCCAACACGAACCTATGATAGAAATTAGTGAGGCCCAAGAAGCTCTGAAGCTCAGTGAGTGTGGTTGGGGCTAGCCAGTTAGGGATGACTTGAATATTGGTTAGATCCACATGCACACCATGTTGATCAATGATATAGCCTAAGTAATGGACCCTGTCCATGCCTAAGGATCATTTTTCCAAGTTTTCATATAGTTTGTGTTTTCACAAGGTGTGCAAAACTTGTTGAATATGATGCAAGTGTTCCACCTAATTCTTACTATAGATGAGGATGTCATCCAGATACACCACTACAAAAGTAATAGTGAAAGGTCACAGGATATCGTCCACCATTATCATAGCATTTGTTGGAGCATTTGTCAAACCAAAGGGCATGACCAACCCTTCAAAAAGACATTCTTTTGACTTGAAGGTGGTATTCAATACATCTATTTGTTCTATTGGGACCTGGCGGTAGCCAGAGTTCATATCAATCTTACTGAAGTATTTGTCCCCTGTGATATGATCAAGGAGGTTGTCAATTCATGGAATCAGATATTGGTTCTTGACTGTGATTTAATTTAGGGCCCGATAATCAATGCAGAGTCACCAGGTTCCATCTTTCTTTTGCACCAGTAAGATTGGGCTCCCACAAGGCGATGAGTTGGGATGCATGTGCCCCTTGTGGATAAGTTCTTGGATCTTCCTCTTGATCTCCTCATTTTCTAACAGAGAGAAATGATAGACCGACTCATTGGGTAGCAGTGCGCCTGGGGTCAGATCGATGGGATGCTTGACCTAGCAATGTAGATGTACCCTGGTAGGAGAGGAGAAGATATATGAGTATTCTTCCATGAACTTATCCACTTGCTTATGTCATGTGGAGAGATCGGTCGTAGAGGCCTTGGATGTGGATGCGATCTTTCTCTTACTCTAAGAGAGAATCAGGAAGAAGACAAATTTATCGGTCTAAGATATGACCTTCCTGCATTGCTTGGAAGAGATCAAGGACATACCACTAGGGGGAACTTCCTGAGGTATCTTGTACAATTTCCTATTCAAAGTAATAATAACACTACGATTCCTATACTCATATACAACATGATGTTTTCATAAATAAGGTTGGCCCAAAAGAAAATTACAAACTTCGAGAGGAGAAACATCACACAATACCTCATCTTTGAAGGGCTTGATGTTGTACAACAGTCGACACTGTTGGCTGACGCAGAGATCTCTTTCTTGGCAGAGCCATCCAATGGTGTAGCACTACGGGTGCAGCATTGTCGATAGGGTTAGTCACTTGACGACCTCTTCTAAGATGAGGTTCTTCTGGATACCGCTATCAATGATGAAGTGCAGTGGGGTGCCTTTTACCCACATTTGCAAATGGAAAAGGCACTCACCTTATTCTGGCTCATCTGGTTCACCAGGTTGTAGCTTGGTGGTAGAAACAGTGGAACTGGGTTCCACTTCAATGATTTGTCTTCCCCTTTCTAGTTTTGACTCAGAGTTAGAACTTGCATTTGATTGAGAGGCTTTCACTTCGGTCACCAGGGTTTTTCTTTGAGCGACAATCAATAATGTTATGCCAAGGGCTCTTATGGAAGTCGCACCACTTCTCAGTATCCTTCTTTGTCTTTTCGATGTCCTTATTTTCTTGCGGCTTGGAATAGTTGTCCTGATACTATCCATCTTTTATCTATCCTTAGTTTTGTAGGTTGGGGCCACCTTTTCCTGGTTTTTGTAATGAGGGGTTCCCAGGCTGAAATTTTCACATCTTATGTTTGAGCTTCTTCTTGATTTTGATGACATATCGATAGGCAACGCCTAAGGACTAGATGTCCATAAATTCCATTTCGGTTTTGATATATCTATAGAGAGCTCCACGATACTTGAGAAACCAATGTCACTCTAAGTCTTTGATACCCAACTTGGTGCGTAGGGTATGGAATATATTTGTGAAATCTGGCACTGCTTGGTATCTTTATTGCCGTAGTGTGGCCCATTTGGTATACAAGTCATCATAACTTCCTACTGGGTAGTATTTCTCCTTAATATCATCCTTGAAGGATTCGTAGGTGGTTACAACTGTAAATAATGAGGGTTCCTCTATTTCCTTTTGCTCACAAAAGTTTCCCACCAATCTTTGACATGGGGAAAGACTTTGAGGAGCACAAAAGTAATTTTTTCTCTATTTGAAATGTTATGGACAGAAAAATACCCTTCTTTTAGATTCAAAAACTTATCTACAACAACTGCGTTTATCTGACCTTCAAATATAGGAATATAGATGTTGATTTGTACCTTGAAGTGGGTGACGCATATGCTCGAGGAAGATGCATCACCTATTGCTAGTTGCCGAAGGATTTGCATGAAACTATCCATCATCTCATTCCTTTGTTGCATGAGAGATTCCTCAAGAAACATTTTGAAAGTATCTCCCATCCTGTCATATTTCTTTTCTTCTAGAATGAGATGTCCTTTGGGCGTGCGAGAGCTTTTGTCCTCAAGAGAGTCAAGCTCGAGATCCAATTCTTTGTACCCTGACCTCATTGGGGGCATGCATTAAGATGACAAGGAGAAGACTAATTTAATACCACTGATATGGATTTTATCAGTAGAATGAAATGAATACAGATTATTAAAATATTCTCAACAAAGAATAACAGAGATACAATAAAACTGGTTTTCTATTCAATAAGAAAAAAAGTTGAAACTGTAAAATGCAGCAAAAAACAAGCTTGTTGGAATGGTGGCATATTATATCTGAGAAGAGATATGACAGTTGCACTCATTCGCAAGAATATGTTTACAAGGAGGCTATGGAGGCATTTCTACAATAAACAGGAATTTCAAAAAACCTAGACATCCAAAACTCTAACCCTAGGAGATGAAGCACCAAAAATCATGTGGGCCATGTTTAGGTAAGTTACTACATCAACTTCTTAGGGTCGTAATGTTTTCATATGATCTTTGTTTTAGGTGCATGATAGTCAATTAGAAATTTATATAAGAGGACTACACATTTTTTTACTATATATCGAACATCATTTTTTACTGTGGAGATCCCTAAAAACGTTGTCTAGGACCTCAAAATAGCCCCGCAAGTCACGGACCTGAAAACTAGAAAACAAATTGCCAAAATGAGCCTATTGGAATAGGTGGGAGGCCACTGACATCTATCTGGATCAATCCTCCCCCCTTATAAAGAAATGGTCTCCATTGCATTGAGTTCCCCCATCACATGAGGAAATTCTGTTGAATTTGGCATCGGGTGAGCCACTTGCCTTGGTGCAGGAGATGACATGCTTTGACAACTCGATAAAGTTGGATCCTTTGTTGTCGGGTTCCCTTGTTCTATTTGTCCACAATCTGATCACTGGATGCATGCTGAATGTAGTTAGTTTTGATCTATGTTGGTTTAAACTTCTTTGCTATCTCTGAGGTGTCCAATAATGATGGAAAATCTGGTCGAAGGAGAGCCATGTTGAAGACTGGGTGCAAGCCAAGGAAAGGGGGAATGTTGAGCACAAAATAATTGTCACCCAGAACCTTGGTGACGGTGTATTTCCCATACTAGAGTGGGCGAATCTTCTAATGGGGACCTTTAATGCATTCTTTCTTCAAGTGCAACCAAACTTTGTCGCCCACCTGAAACTTATGTGGCACCTGGTGTTGATCATGGCGTTTCTTGTACTTGGAATTGGACTTCTATAAAATATCATGAACCTGTTGGTATATGTGCTAGATCCACTCAATAAATCAGGTGGCTTTGTCAACTTCTGGTGGAGCAGGGGATGATGCGTTCGAGGTGGTCACCAGGGGTAGTGAAACATCCATGAGGCCCAATGGTTGGAATCCCAACCCCATTAGAAAGGGGTTGTGTCCAGTTGAGCTATGTAGGGCTTGGTTGTATCTATTCTAGTCATAGGGAAGAATCTCATCCCATGTGCAGGGCTGCTTGGAATTGTACATGCATGGTATATATATGATCATCTAATTGATGAACTCAGTTTGGCCATTTTTCTGGGGGTGGAAGGCAGTGAATTTGGTGAGATTGGTATCCAGCAGTGACCAAAGTCTTAACTAGAAGGTGTTGAGAAAATGATAGTCCTGATATGAGAAAATGGTTTTTGGGATCCCAAACTGTACCCAGACGCTCAAAGAAGAGCTTGGCAGTGGCCTCTGTAGTGATGTTCTTCTTGTAGGTGGCCAGAATTGCCATCTTGAAAAAGAGATCAAAAAAAAAAAACCACAGTCATTGCCCCTCTTGGTGGACAAGAGGCCCAACATGTAGTCCATTGATATGGATTCCCATATCTTTTTAGGAGTAGGAATAAGAGTGTACATGCCTTTCTTCTTAGTGGTCGGTTTGGAAATAGCACATGCGCTGTAGGAAATAATATACTTTCCAACATCATGTCAATGTTTTGGCTAGCAAAAATGTTTCTGCAACACTGCTAGTATCGTTTTGACGCCAAAGTAACCTTACACCTGACTATAGTGAGCTTCCCAAATCAGCTTCACATGCTCACTTGATGGAATGCAGAGATGGCCCAGATGACACAACAACCCATCTTGAATATGGAAATTAGCGACCTCTTATTTTTCTCCAAACATTTGTTACGTTGTGGAGAAGTCGGGGCCTGTCTCATAGAAGTGGGACCATCCAGAGGTCTCATGGCCACAAGAGTCTAGCACTGTGGTGAGTGTCGCGACTAGAGATCAGCTGAGGTAATAAACAACTATGTCAGTACTTCCTATTTTACACTTGATGTTGAGGTGGAACTGTTGTAAGGATGTGGACCACTTCTGATGGCAGTCATTATGCAATTTTCCTTGGATCTACATGAACTATATTAGCTTGTGATCAGTGTGGACGATTGTCTCCTTCCCCAGAATGTAATGTCTCCACTGGCAGTAGGCTTGCACAATGGAGTACATTTATTTTTTCTAAGTAGGGTACTTACAGACAACATCTGATAGTGTCTCACTATGATACTCCACGGGGTGGCCATGTTGAGTGAGAATGATGCCCACATCATAGTCTAAAGAATATATCTCTATCTAAATGGATGTTGTAGGTTCGGTAATAAAAGTACTGGGATGAGCACAAACACTACTTCAATTCATCAAAGGCTTGTTGTTGGGACATTCCCCACACAAATGTTTCCTTACCACCACCCCTAGTTACTTGGCTAAGGGCCCATGCAATATGAGAGAATCCCAACATGAACCTGTGATATAAATTGGAGGGGGCCAAGAAGATATGAAGCTCAGTGAGTGTTGGGCTGGCCAGTCAAAGATGATCTAGATATAGAAATTGGTGGGTCCCAAGAAGCTCCAAATATCAGTGAGTGTGGTTGGGGATAGAGAGTCATGGATGACCTAGATCTTGGTTGGATCCACATGCACAACATGATGATAAATGATGTAGCCTAAGTAATGGACCTTTTCCATGTCGAAGGAGCATTTTTCCAAGTTTTCATATAGTTTGTGCTATCGCAGAGTTTGTAGAACCTGTTGAATATGTTGCAAGTGTTCCACCTAAGTCTTGTTGTAGTTGAGGATGTCATCTAGATAAACCACTACAAAAGTACTGGTGAAAGGTCGCATGATATCTTCTATCATCCACATAAACTTTTCTGGAGCATTTTTCAAACGAAAGGGCATGACCAACACTTCAAAAAGACCTTCTTTTGACTTGAAGGAGGTCTTCCATACATCTATATGTTCTACTAGGACCTCTTGGTAGCCATACTTCAGATCAATATTACTCAAGTATTTTTTCCTCGTGAGATGATCGAGGTTGTTAATTCCTGGAATTGGGTATGGGTTCAGCACTGTGATTTTATTCAAGGCCTGGTAATCAATGCAGAGGTGTCAGGTCCCATCTTTCTTCTGCACCAATATGATTGGGATCCCATAAGGCAATGAGATGGGACGGATGTGCCTCTTGTGGAGAATTTCTTGGATCTACCTCTTTCTCTCCTCATTTTATAAGAGAGAGCAGTAGTAGACCGACCCATTGGGTAGCAATGCACCTGGGGTTAAATCGATGGGATGCTTGACCTGGAAGTGAAAAGGTACCCCAATAGGAGAGGAGACGATATCTGAGTATTCTTCCACGACCTTATCCACTTTCTTCTGTTGTGATAAGAGATCGGCCACATAGGTTGTGGATTTGGTTGCGATCTTTCATTTACTCTGAGAGCGAATCATGAAGAAGACAAATTTACCATTCTGAGAGATGACCTTTGTGCATTGCTTGGCAGAGATCAAAGAAATAGCACTAGGAGGGACTGCCTTGGGTATGCTATACAATTTCATGTTTAAACTAATAATAAGACTATGAGGCATAGACTCATATACAAGTTACAACGTGATGTTTCCACAAATAAGGTTGGCCCAAAGGAACATTACAAACTTCAAGAGGAGAAACATCACACAATACCTTGTCTTTAAAGGGATTTATGTCGTATGACAATTGACACTATTGGATGATGCGAAGATCACTTCCTTGACAAAGCCATCGAATGTTGTAGGGCTATGGGTGTAGCACTTTCGGCAGGGCCAACCATTTGATGAACTCTGCTGAGATGAGGTTCTTCTAGATACCTCTATCAATGATGAAGTTCAACGGGGTGCCTTTTACCCACTTCTGTGAATGGAAAAGGTGCTTTCCTTCTTCTGTCTCATCTGGTTCACCAGGATGGAGCTTGGTTGTAGCAAAGGTGGCACTGGGTTCCACGTCAATGATCCTTCTTTGCCTTTCTGGTTCCACGTCAATGATCCTTCTTCACCTTTCACTTTGGCCACCAACGATTGCTTTGAGCAACAATCAATAATGTTATGCCAAGGGCTCCTATGGAAGGTGCACCACTTCCCGATATCCTTCTTTATCTTACAATGTCCTTCTTTTCTTGTCTCTTGGATTGGTTATCCTAATACTATCCATACTTGCTCTGTCCTTTGTTCTGTAGTTTGGGGCCACCTTTTCTTGGTTTTTTCTGCGAGGGGTTCCTAGGACCAAATTGTCACATCTTTTGTTTGAGCTTCTTCTCAATTTTGACAACATATTGATAGGCTGTGCCCAAGGAAGAGATCTCCAGAAATTCCATTTCAATATGGATGTATCTATGCAGAGCATCACGATACTTGAGCACCAGATGTTTCTCTAAATATTTGATACCCAGATTGGTGCGCAGGGTATGGAATATATTTGTGAAATTTGGCACTGCTTGGTCTGTTTCTAAATTCTTGTCGTAGTTTGGTCCATTTGGTAAACAAGTCATCATAACATCCGACAGGGCATTATTTTTTCTTAATAGCATCCCTAGAGGATTCCTAGGTGGCCACAACTATAAATAATGAGGGTTCCTCTATTTCCTTTTTCTCACAAAAAGTTTCCCACGAATCTTTGACATGTGGAACGACTTTGATGAGTGAAAAAGTAATTTTTTCTCTATTTGAAAAGTTATGGACATAAAAATACCCTTCTAGTAGATTCAACCACTTGTCTACAATATCTGCGTATATCGGACCTTCAAATATAGGAATATCAAAGTTGATTTTTATCATGAATGGGGTGGCACCTACGCTCGAGGAAGATGCATCACCTGTTGGTAGTTGCCAAAGAATTTGCACGAAAATATCCATCATCTCATTCCTCTATTGTGTGAGGGATTCCTCAAGTAACATTTTGAAAGGATCTCTTGTCCCGTCATCTTTCTTTTCTCCTTCCATGAGAGGTTGTTTGGGCGTGCGAGATCTTTTGTCCTTAAGAGAGACAAGCTTGAGACCCAATTCTTTGTACCTTGACATCATTGGGGACATGCATTAAGACGAAAAGGAGAATACCTATATGATACCATTGATCTATATTTTATGAGAAGAACAAAATGAATACAGATTATTAAAGATGCTCAACATAGAATAATAGAGATACAGTAAAACTGGTTTTCTATTCAATAAGAAAAAGAGATGAAACTGTAAAATGCAGTGGAAAACAAGATTGTCGAAATGGTTGTGTCTTATCTCTGAGAAGAGATGTGATGCATGCGCTCATTTGAAAGAAGATGATTATGATGAGACTCTAAAGGCCTTTCTAAAATAAACAGGAATGTCAAAAACCCTAGACATCCAAAAACCGAACCCTAGGAGATAAAGCGCCAAAAGTCATGTGGGCCCTGTTTGGGTAAGTTAGTACTTCAACTTTGTGGGGTCGTAACTTTTGCATACGATCTACATTTTAGGCGCACCATAGCCTGTTGGAAAGGTCTATCTGAGGAATAAACATTTTTTTGTTACATATCAAGTTTCATTTTTGACTTTGGAGAGCCCTAAAAATGTTGTTTAGGGCCTCAAAATAGCCTCACGAGTTAGGGACATGAAAACTAGGAAAAACTACCAAAATGAACTAGTTGGAATAGGTGTGATGCCACCAAAATCGATATGGAGCAATAGCTTCACGTAGAAATTAATTTGATAAAAAAGACGTTGGAACGTTCATAACTCTCGAACGTTGAAGTTCTAAAGAAAATGTCAGTCGTTGGCTATAAAAGGAGCGTGGACCGTAAGATCTGGTCTCGGTGATTTGGGCGATTTAGAGTTTGGGTAAAAAGGATTCAGCTCCATCCAAAATCATTGAAGCCCGAATTCATGAAGGGATCTGGCTCGAGGTCATACCCCATTGTCATATTGAAGAAGAAACTATCATAGGAGCTAGCGCTCCCCAATTAGTGTTACCAAAAGCGTCGGAGAAAGGGGTTGCGGGTGAATTGAAACTGCATGGTAACAAATAAGGGACCTGTGTAAATTGTTCCAAGGTCTATTAGAGGCCCGAAAATATGATTTGGCTTAGTATTTTGAATATCCTTGAATGGGAGGTCGAGCAGCCCCGAGGAGAGAAGTGGGGTCTGCGTCAAGACAGTACTCAGTACAAATGAATTGTACAAATATAGAGGAAAATGTCCCAGCGAGAAGAGTGCCCTCTCCCCAACTATTAATCCTAAGGCTACAACACCTCATAGAAGTGATCCTGCGACGCACCTATCTAAAAAGGTAATCAACAATCGTTTAGGCGTAGGAGGAGACAAAACCCCCCCTCAAGGAAAAATTTAAAGCTCACATAAAATTCCAATGAGTAGGAAGAGGAAGAATATTGTACAAGAGGAAGAAGAGCGTCGCATCGAAAGTGACATCAATAGCTTCTCCCTCAAATATATGGAGCTCAAGGGTGACATTGAGAAGATCTTTCCTAACATTGACTATCCAACATGCGCAACCCACCAGTATAATTCACTGGAAATTGTTGAGAATGAGGTCTTTGATGACAAAGAATCATCTGTGTTTCAGAGCCTTGTCTTTGACATTGAATATTATAAACTAATTATTTAGAAGAGTGATGAAAAGACTAAAAATGGGAAATATATTTCAGAAGTAAACCTAATAAATATCTAACCTTCCCAAATGTCCATAATTCATAAAGCAATAGACGATGCATTGGATGATTCCATTGGTGGTCTCAAAGTGGAAAATATAAAGTTAAAGGAAAGGATTAAGGAATTGGAAGAGACTTGGATGCCTCTTCCACTCATTTTCATCCCTTTAGCAATTGTCATACCTGCCACACTCGCAGCCAAAATAAAAGGATCCTCAAGCTTGATCACATCATCCAAGAGCTACGTGGAGAATAATATCAAGAAAATAATGGCCCTCATTACAAAATATTGGGAAATTTTAAATAGCATGATTTATTTTGGCTCGAGGGTGCATGCCTTCCTTGAATATCTACAGGCTTACCTTAAAACTGAAGAAGGTTTCTACCTTGATGTCATGGTACCCTTTGGTATTAAAGAAGACGACCTTCTTGTTGGATTACTAGGAGGGGGGGTGAATCAGTAATAGATCAATTTAATCCCTTTTTACCATAAAATGCAAGTATTATATCAATGTATCATTATCATCCATTAGTTGCAGAGTAAATAAATGATGAACAAATGAGCAATCACACACATACACATTACACTAGGGTTTTACGTGGAAACCCAAAGCAGGAGAAAACCACATAATTCTTTTTCTTATATGTCTTTAATAATTAAATTCATCGAAAGCACCAACTTCCTTTGTTTTCCAGCTACAACTGGAAGGAGGCTCCAACCCCCTAGTTTCTCAGGATACAATATGAGGGAAGCTCAAAATCCCCAATTCTCTGGCTACAACCAAAAGGAGGCTACAACCCCCTATGTTCTCTAGCTACAACCACCTATCCTTACCCCGTCCAATCACCCTGACATATAAGTAGAATGATAAAACCATTGTCATACTTTCACTATGAGATATACTGTTGTAAACATGTACCAATCAACCTGCACCAAAAAACCTGTACCAGTAACTTGAACCAACATGTACCTCAACCTGTTGTTGATTAATTGTGTTGTTTGTCATTGATGTCAACCCTTGAAGAAAGTTTGGTAGCGAATTCCGGTAGCACAAAGGTTTGGGTAATGGAACCATATTTGTTTGATGTATAATGGTATGATTTTTGATATATTTGTAGGTAAGACTATTCTAGATGGATAGTACATGTCATGCCATTTCTGGCGGTATTTGTAATATCACATAACTCCTCATGGTTTGAGAGTTGTGGCCTTACGAGGTTGGAGTATTCTCATATGTTGGCTTGAAGCCCTAAAAGATCAAAGAAGTCAAAGTTCTTGCAAAGAAGAAATTATTTAAATAATAAAGTGAAGTGACAAAGTCAACTAGGATTATTTAAATAATAAAGTGAAGTGACAAATTCAAATAGGATTATTTAAATAATAAAGTGAAGTGACAAAGTCAAAGAGGATTATTTAAATAATAAAGTGAAGTGACAAAGTCAAAAAGGATTATTTAA
>JASDQU010205692.1:18255-28740 GCA_032191745.1 Picea mariana
CAAAGAACCCATCAATGGGTTGTACTTGAAGAAGTTTTACGCCTAAGCATAGCCCCCCTACCCTAGGCTTCTCTTTGTACAAATTTGTAGAGTTTTTAGTCTTCTTTACTGCCACCACTCCTCAAGGTTTAATCTATCACTCGTGTTATTGACATATGCATCATCCATCAACCTACCACATTGGTTATGCTGATGATGCCAGCTACTAGACCCAAAATCTCTTTTTGGCTGCTTGGGCCCTCTATACCCCCTCACGTATACTACTCCATTCGAGTGGCATATGCTTTGGCCCAGACACCAAAAACCAAGCTGAATATGATGCCATCATTGGTCTCCTCCCCAAGGCCAGTCACTGCTGCATTCGTCACCTTAAAGTTCTATTAGATTCCTAGCCTGTTGTCTTGCAGTTCAACAACGTGTATCATGTTTGCGATCCTTTCCTCTTCTTCAAATACATGCATGTTAGATTCTTATATCTCAAATTTGATTCCATAACATTTACATATATGTCAAGAAACCTCAATCAAGTAGCAGATCACATGGCTAACCTAGTATTAGATTGGCATTTATCACACTAAAAACATCATATACACAACATGATACATTTGTAAACAGATAGAAATAAACATCATAAATCACAAACACAAAACATAAAGACAAGGATGATCAACATATCCATCATATATATCATCAATGTCATAAATGTTTTACAAAATATATATATACAATTCCCCATAGGCTCATGAGTCCCATCATCCCTATGAGTACAAAAACTAGGTATCAAATACACTATACAAAATTGGTCTCCCAAACCCATACATCCAAACTCGACACTCAAGGTGCCCCTAAAGCTCCCCACCAGGTCCTCTGTTAGCTGGAGGTGCCCCACTAGTTGGGGGTCCTCTAGCTCTAGGAAGCAGTCGACCAATCATATCTTCCCACACCAATAAGTCCCTGCAGATTAATGTTTGTCACTCCGCAGGTACCCCCACACACTGTTCTAGGACCTCCTCGTCCTAGATATGGGCCACTAGTACATTTGAGTCAAATTTTGATGACATGTTCGACACAATTTACACTGTATATTGTCGGGAGAATGACAAACAACAGACCCCCTCAAATGTCATTTCACATGACGTCGCTTTTCCGATGCCATAGCTATCATCTCTATTGCGACATTTCATGCGGACACGTGTCATCTCATATTTGACTATCCAAACCCCATATAGCCGTCACTACAACGATGTCATAGACATCAGAATTTTGATGTCCCATTTCGTCAGTTTCCACTATGTATGTGCTATGGGAACGATGTTCCTAGACATCATAAGAACGTCGTAGGGTAATTTCTCTCCACTGACGATAAGAAGATCATATCCAATGTGTTTTCTATGGGAGCAACCCATCCAAGCGTCATAAGACCGATGTAGGGGAACGTTTCTCCACCGACGGTAAGAGGATCATCTCCGATGTGTTTTCTATGAGAGAGACCCATATAGGCATCGTAAGACCAATGTAGGGGAACGTCGCTCCACCGATGGTAAGAGTATCATCTCCGATGTGTTTTCTATGGGAGAGATGCTCTAAGATGTCGTAATAGCGATGGCCTGTAGGTATTTAAAAAATAAATAAATTTCATTTGATTTGTATTTCTATAATACCATTTCCGACAACAACATTAAATTCAAATCCTATTTTTATTGGATAACCATGTATCTAATTACCTTTTTCCATAAATAATTAATCCAGAAATGTGGGCATCACACTAACCATGGTGATTGAGTTGGGTTTTATTCCTAGGATAATGTACATTTCATTGAAGAATGTTGTGATTTCATGGGAATGGTGAATCTAGGAATAACCAACAATGTTTTCATTCCATGGATATGCTTACCTTTTTCCAAAGATAATAAATATGCACATGTATACATAACACCAACCATGGTGATTGAGTTGGATTTTATGCCTATGACATGTGTTTTGTTCAAGAATATCAAGGCTTCATGGGGACCTAATGATTGCATTCCAATCAAAGAATGATAAGGCTTAACAACAATGAAAAATATGTGAATAACCAATAATGATTACCACAACATCTTGTTTAGGTATTATTTTGAAAAATTAGTGGGAAATGATAAACCCCCACATGCACTTCTTACTTTTTTCTAGAGCCAAATTCCATAATAAATGCACTTCATATTTCTTAACCATGGATGTAAGATTCCATGACTATCAATTTAGATAATATATAGTATATCAATTTTTATTCTCATGTTGGAACCTTGTATTTGGTTTATAGAAAGGCTCATGTCATTAACAAGTCTAGGAACCCTTGCCAAGTTACTGACTAAGTATTTTCCGCATTTCATTTTTAATAATTGTTTATTAATTCTATCCCAACCGACAATGATTGAATTACATTTCTACATTAAAATTGGCCACAATAATATTACATGCAAATCCAATTTGCATTGCATAACCATATATCCACCTACCTTGGTCTAGAGTCAATAAATATGCACATGTAGACAAATTTACCTTATTCTAGACAAGTCTAGGAACCCTCTCCAAGTTACTGACTAAGTATTTTCCGCATTTCATTTTTAACAAGTGTTTATTAATTCTATCCCAACTAACAATGATTGAATCACATTTCTACATTACAATTGCCCACAATAATATTACATGCAAATCCAATTTGCATTACATAACCATATATCTACTTACCTTGGTCTAGAGCCAATAAACATGCACATGTGGATCAATTTACCTTATTCTAGACACAATAAATTTACGCATGTAGGTAGAACACTAGCGACAATTAAGTTGGGTTTATGCCTAGGACAACTTGCATTTCATTGAAGAATATCAAAGCTTAATGGGGATTCCTGGCATTGGAATAACTAGCAATGATTGAATTGCATCAACCTACTTACCTTATTCTAGAGCCAATAAATATACACATGTAGGTAGAACACTGGCCAAGATGATTACATTAGGTTTTCTACCCAAGACTTGCATTTCGTTGAATAATGTCAAGATGTCATGGGGACCCAATGATTGAATTCCAATTTATGAATTTCAAGGCTTCATGGGAATGGTGAATCTAGTAATAACCAACAATGATTGCATTCCATGACCCAACATACCATTTAGGCATTCCTTTGAAAAATCAATGGGAAATTCTAAAATCCCCACATGAACTTGTTGTCTTGTTCCAAAGTGAAATTCCATAACAAAGATGCACTTATTATTTCACAACCATGGATGCTATATTCCATGAGTATTAGTTTAGATTGGATATAGTGAAGAGGATTTTGATTATGGTGTTGGAATCTTGGATTTGGTTCCCAACAAGGCTCATGCCATTAACAACTTGAGGAACCTCTCCAAGTCATTGTGGACTAAGTCCTGGATGCATTTAATTCCCAACAAGGGTTTACTAATTCTATTTCAAATAGCAATGATTGTATTCTATTTCTAGAAGAAATTGTCCATAATAACATTATTTTCGAATCCATTTTTTATTGCCTAGCCATGGGTTTTCTTACCTTGTTCTAGAGTCAATAAATTTGCACNCACTAAAAAATTCCAACACTTCACTAGGATGGTGAATCTAGGAATAACCAACAATTATTAAATTTGTGAAAAAACGAGGGTTCCATGATTGATTATTAAATTTGTTATTTATTTGTTCTTGTAAGTATTCCATGATTGATTATTTCTCTTTGATAACCCCATTTAAGTAAGTTAGCTTCTCCTTGTTAGAGATTTTCAAACTTTGAATATGGCTTGTCAACTTTTAAACTTGAGATTTATATATTGTTACCTTATCCATCATATCATAAACATTGTTTTCGTTGTTGGAAAGTTTCATAATCTTTTCATTGTCATCAACTATATGAAAAAAGACAAAATATTGATTTTGGAGATTTTCTTTGCAATTTCATATTGCAATCTTTGTACTTCAAGAGAATGCGAATTTGAAAGCATATCTTTTACCTTCTTAAGCTCCTCCATATATTTTGTTATCTATGAATTTAACTCTCATAATATCCCATTCTTCAAGGCTAACAAATTCCTCTCCTCATAAGAACTTATCAATTCTTGAGACTCCACTAGCTCATGTTGGGGAATTTTTAACTTGGACTTGAAAGTTTTGATTTCATCATCCTTTGAATCCATCATAATTGTTATGCTTTTAGTACCTTTGTATGTATCAATTAAAGTTATGATATTGCTTTCTAAGTCTTTGACTCTAGTTGTTTTAAATATTTTGACAATCCTTTCATTTCTAATTTGAACATCATCTTGCTAACCAGAGTTTGTAGTTTCTTCACATTTTCTATAGACTGGATCAATTTTCTTGAAACCATTTCACTAGTTTTCTTATGCCATTCCCCCATGTTTGTAGCAATGACTTTATTCAAATCAACTTGCATGGATTTTTTTTATACTTTGACAAATTTGCACTTATCAAAGGTTCAAGTTATAGGAATAACAAGTTGAATTTATTTTTCTCATGGTTAGTTGATGTTAAAAACTGAGGAACATCAGGGTCCTTTGATTCCATATGTTTTTCTTGACCAATCTTTAGTTATCTATCTCTTTTATTCAATTTGTTCACTTGTGTGGAATTTTGTTTTTGCTCCTGGGTTGGACTCCCAAACGAGCTTCCATTGACAATAAAGAATATTTATCCGTAGAAATAACATTTGGGACTATAGGAATAGAAGAAGAGGTTATCATTAGCACTGGCTCACTTGTCTTCTTTGGTTGTAACTCTCCTAAGAGAGTATTGATTTTTCTTGTCAAATCTTCTGACAAAATTTCCTCATGGGTATTATCGATGATTTTTGTGGTTCTCTCTTGAAATTTTCCCTTATTTAGGTCAAGTTCACTAGTCTCCATCCCTTAAAGTTCACTTGAAACCTCATTAGTCTTCCTCTTACTGCCAACCTCTTGTTCAGACAAAACCTCGATCGCTAAATTAGCCATTCTTTCGGCCACTTGTTTTGGACCACTTGATATCTAACCCATTTGGATCTGATTACATTCATAGTTTGCATTGTTGGAAGCCAAGTTAACGACTAATGTGGGATTTTTCTACATTATTAGTCCCTTCTTCAGGATAGCACTTACTAATTACATTCTCATCAAACACTACACCTTTTCCCAGGTGTCCTTATTGGCAATCATCTCAATGTCAGGATTAGCATGATGCATATAAGATGATGAATTTAAATCTACACACTATTTTGAACCTAAATGATAGGGATCATATTTCAAAACATTGCCTTTCTTGAAACCCAAGGAATAAATTAATGTATTTACAATATTTGCACCATAGCTACTTTTAACAATAAGCAAGAAAACTTGAGCTGGCAATACGAAATATGAATTTTTGATTTTTTGAAATAAAATGAAAATGATCAGTTTCCAGTCTTTTTCTTAAGGTATTCTAGATCAAAATCTTGTAGTGATTTATAGAATGGTAACATATAGGGCTTGATTTCAATGCCACACACTTGGATAACTGTGAAATCTTAGTAAAGGTGCCAATCAATAATTTTGGTTTTTGGTCTCAATTGGAGAATGTGATAAAATTATTCTAGCATCCTTGAGGGTGATTGACCCTAAAGAATGGTATAATAATGAAAAATAAACTTATTGGTGAACTCAATGTATCCTCCCTTTGATTTAGTTTGTTACATGATTGTACTCCATTGAACTACAAGCAAGAGATTACCCTGTTCATCTTGTTTCTTGAGATTAAGATGCCCAAAATGATCACATTAGAAATACAATAGAATTTGTACTAGACAATATTGATAAAAAAAACATATTTAAATCATGAAACCCACATAATTGTTCATGAATGGCATTAGCTAAAAACTTTGCAAAATTGTATTTCACTAGAAGCAAGATAGGAGGGGGAGAAATATCATTCATTATGCTCAATATAACCTCATCCACTATCGATTCCTCATCACATTCTAATATCAAAGAGATCATAGATATCATCTCTCATGGATTTGGGGTGAAAGTAGAAGCTAACATAGAAAAACAATTAGGTATGGAGACTTCATTGAAAAAAAAGCATCGAATGACCTCTTGTTTTTCATGTGGGGGCTAGCCATTTACCTTAGCGGACAATTACTCTTCATTGATAGAATATTTGGGCATTAAAAATAAGAGAATGGTGGAAATAGACTCTATGGTAACAAACAATATTCTCCCGGAACCATCCGTAGAGACTAGAGTGCGACTTGAAGGGTCATATAAATTTGCACATGTTTCAACCAAGTCAAACTCATGGAAAGTGGAAGTAACTATGGTTTTGGATAAATGGCTTGAATAGAATGAAAATGAATCAAACCCATTATAGACAAACTCCTTGGCCAACTCACATACTTTTCTCAAACAACTTTCAACAACATGTCTAAAAAACATACCAAAGTAGGTCAACCAAAGCTTCATAATCACTAGAAGAATTTGTAGGGATAGTTACAATAAGAACTTGTCTTTCATTCAACGGTGAAATACTCGAGTGTCTCAAGTAAATAATGGCGAAATATACGATGAAAATAGATTTTCCAATGCTCGATTACCATATAAACCATCATAACCTACCCACATATGACATTTAATATCATTAATTAGCAAGTTCCTTGAAAAACACACTATATTTATGAAATATAAGTTGGAAAATTAATACAAAAACCACATCAAACTTGATAAAACTAGTGGTTTATCATGGTGGTTTTGGAACCAAAAAAGTAATTTTGAAAACTACTTTTCATTTACCCTGAAATTTCAAAAGGCCCACGTGTCATCTTATAGTGCATTTCAGGTGATGTATTCCTCATTAAGTCTTGCATGTTTCCCAATATAAGATGAGTATAATCTTGTTATGAGTGGAGAATTTTTGTTAGGGGTGAGAATCTTTCTCAACATTTTGAACCCTAAAGATGGTCCATCTTTAGGAGAACTGGAACAACTCACAATATTTTCACATATGGTTTCCTTAATATTTTAATACTTTAAATCTCAACCCATGAGATTATTAATCACAAGATAAGGTTGGCTTTGGGTCAATTATATCCAAATTTATCTAGAGGAGGATGCATTTTTAAGTTGTTGCATGACTGGATTCCAAGCTTCCTTCAAATTTAAACCATCATATTGATGAATGTTGTTATCATATTTCATTTCTAGATGAGGGATATGTTACAATGTGTTTTAATGTTGTCTAGTGGATTGATGTAATATTGTAACTAG
The DNA here is from genome assembly GCA_032191745.1 of Picea mariana. NCBI lineage: Eukaryota > Viridiplantae > Streptophyta > Pinopsida > Pinales > Pinaceae > Picea > Picea mariana. The sequence goes on from JASDQU010205692.1 coordinate 25,537, forward strand.
TGTCATAATGATGATCAATATAAAATCATTTTTGGGGAACTTATACATGTAACTAAGCTTCAATAGACTTTAGTAACATTGAACATGTGCACACAGAGGTAGTTTTGGGGAGTTATTTGCCTAGTGACTAGCCCCTCAAGTAATGGTGACCTGCACTACTAGGTCCTTTTTATCCACCACTTATCCCTTATCTCTTAATGATATTATTGCTTACCTTTATGTTTTGGTGTTTATTGTTATAAAAAAGAGGATCACATAGCAATAATATAAAAAAAATGCAGAAATAAAACATATGGCCCTTTATTCCATATTCTTTGAACTCATCGGGTACATACATCACACAATAGGAGTAAATAAGGCTATACATGTATTACTAGTCCATGTTATTAGATCATATGACTATCAATTAAATGGAAATCATTCATGCAATGGTTGTATAACCCCTACTTCCAAATTACATTGGTTCCATTAGTAGGTTTACCATTGAATAGGCATGAATATGGGAAAGCAATACAACTGGTAACATGTAATGACAACTTATTAGAGAAACAAGGAAATCACCTTTCCCATATTCATTGATGTCATTGCCTCAATAAAATTAGTATAATACAGGTAATAATTCAGTTAGTATTAATCTTCATACTGTATCTTCCTAAGAATGTGTTGGCAGCCAACCCAATTTTTTTGATTACTCTCAAAAGATGCCTACACCCTTTGTCGTGTTACGACAAACCATTGTCGCATTGTGCTAATGGACATTCATCTTATTTTTGCGATCATTACAATTCAATATCGACCCTGTTTTTCACAACTGCAAGTGTGAAAAACACTTCTGTCGTTGATTAGATTTTCGTCGTCTTTGGTTGATACTTGATCACTGGTGTATCACATGGTTGCTAAGTGTTTGATCTGACTTATGTTCTTGAGCATAATCTTACCTTGATTGCGCATTTGGATATACTTCACTGTTGAAACTTTGGGCATGAAAGTCATTGGTTTTGCTCTGATCTATGGAAATTGTGTAATAGATTTGGTCATATTGTTTTTTTTATCCTTGCTTTGAACTATCACTTGATTATTATATGAATGAATTTTGATTGTGTGGTTCTAAGACTTTGGAATACAAGCATATATACAATATGCACCAAGTTCATAGACAAATTATAAGGTATGAAAGCAATGGTTTCAAGGCGCATAAGTTAATCATATTCGATTTTACAAATCGATACTTGGCATACAATGTTTACAAGAAGATTATACGATGACTGTTATTAATCCTGAGCTATGTATTATCGCTAAACCCTGTGATTAAGCGATTGAATGAACGGTGGAATTGGCACAATGAATTGATAGTTAATGCTAGTGCTGTGTTGATTTTAAACTTAACACTTGGCACGTTGATGTCGTATGACGTGCTGGTTCTGACCTGGATAACTGGCACGTAGAGCTGATGATTCAACAATCCGTTGGTCGATGCATTTGTTTTAATGATTATGGTTTTAAACAGCTCAGAACAGGCTCATTAATGTAATACGTGGTGATGGTAATCCCACCACCTTCGCACGCCTGGGGTTGTTTTCGGTCTTATCCAGCATTCAACTATGGAAACCCTATCGTAATTCACTCTGTGTAGAGCATTCAGTGTGAAACCTACCATGAGCAGAGGTTATGGCTCCTGTTGTAAGGGCCGAGCCTAATGGCAGCCAAGCGCTGTTAATGTTCGATGGTGCATACGCTGACCTCGACGAATTCGGGTGTCTTTCGTTTATACGGAAGTTTAATGGTTTTAATATCCCTGTTTCTCGGCAGTTCGCACTGACATTCGATGGCTGTAAAGCCAAAGTCGGAGACCTCCAGTTGGAAATCACCGAGCAGTCTCTTAGCCTGGCGACTGGTCTGCCTGTTAAGGGAGAAAAGTGGTCCAAAATCTATAAGGTAAAAGATGTCCCATGGACATTACTGTTTCGTCCTCGGATAGTGAGGTCGTGCAGCAGAGGGTTACCAACGAAGACATTGAAACCCCGCTGATTCGATCTATTGATGATCCTCAAGCAGTTCGTAACGTGCGAAGGCAGGTATGGATTTGTTTTCCTGTTTCATCTATGTTTGCTGATGGTGTTTATGGGTTTTGAGCTCAACATGCCGCACTATTTGCACCGCAGTTTGTTTAAGATGGCTAAGAAATATAAACAGAGTCAGGCTGATACTAGCCTTTTTCATGTTGGTTTGATTAAAATGCTGGTTGTTAGTGAATTGGGGTTACGTCGAGATTCCTGGCACAGTTTTCTCAACCGTAATGGTTTTGAGGAATTAAACCCTCCTCCAGTCGATAATCCTATGGTATCTGAGAGTAAAACTACCCCTGTACCCTACAGTGTCCTGTTACCTGCACCTAAACCTAACTCACCTTTGAATTCACCTATGGCCGTGACTAAAGTGGCTAAGCCCATAACCACAAAGGCCAGGGCAAAGACCGCTGTTAGAAACAAGAAGAATGCAAGGAAAATTTCTCGCATGGAGAGAAACAAGTCCAAGCCTCCTGCCAAGACAGAACCTATCACGATAGGTGATGACTCTGATTTGAGCATTGAGCGTTTTCTCGCTGAAGAGGGCTTCTGTGGTGATGAACCTCCCTACGATTTCGTTGATAATTTGCCTCCTTGTCTTCGAGACAACTCAGACTATCCTGGTATCAAGCCACCTTTTGAAACCCATGGTGAATCATCAAACCCTCCTTCTGCTCAAAAGGGTGCTACACCCTGCGACCAGTGTGGACTGTGGCTAGAACGGTACTATTTGGACGTTCCAAAGCTGCAATCCGAGATTCAGAATTTGAAGAACCAGGTAGTTAAGCTCACGGGTCGGGACAATAAAGGGCAACCTAATGAGAAAAATCAACGGACTACTGGGTCAATCTTGTTTAAAAACGTTGAGTCTGCGACCGCAATTGTTAATTCCAAGATGACATAACTCCAGCAGCTGTAATGGTATAATTTCCCCTCTTTTATACAACGTGTTCATAAGCTCTGTTTATATGATTGACTTGCTCTGTCATGCATAAGTTTTATCAATTTCTGGATTGACTGTGATTAAATTTGGTTTGATTGACTATAATCGAATTTGAATGTTTTGTTATTTGATATATTTACTATTTTTGGAACACGAATGGTATCTCTGTTCGATTTGATTATATCTTATGCGATG